>OY720642.1:136381515-136485160 GCA_963169105.1 Ceriagrion tenellum | reverse complement strand
ACTATGACATCTTGCTGCCCACCAACATGCCCGGGAACGACTTCTCCCTGACCCTACAATTCGACAAAAGACACATTTGTGATTTTCGTGTCGGGGATCGAACGGCGTGTTTGATTGGGAGGACAGTTCCCTTTTCCGGATTCAAAAATTCGGAAGGTGTGTACCAGAGATTCAACATCGTTCCACTGGAATCTATAGAGGATCCGAATGAGCGCAGCAAAGCGGAGGAGCAGCTGCCCGTCCTCACCGTCGACATTTTCAGCGTCCAGGAGAAGGAGAATACCGTTTGCTTGGATTCCGGCTACCTCATTTCAAAGGGGCCATCGCTTTCAAAACCCGTGCTGTGCACCGACAACGTGAAATCTCTGATTGACTACTTACCCGTGCCAGGCGAGAAGGATTCCCTCGTGAAGACGTTAGTGTTCACTTTCAAGTATTCAAATAGAGATGTTTATTAACCCCCCAATATTGTTACCAATAAATGTAAAAAAAATATGATGAAATAATAAATCTCAAATTTTTGAATGATTGATGACTTGTTATTATGATTAAACCTCTCCTAATAATTATAGGGTAGTGGGTAAAATAATAAGATAAAACATCTTTTTTAGAGCAATTTATTTTCAAGAATATTTCAATTGACATACATAATTTATCACTTCTCGTAGTAGACGTGACAAAAACTGAGTCAATTTCAAATTTATCACTTTGAGTCCATCAGATTCAGTTCAATTTCGCATGGCATTTCTCACGAGGTACGTTTTCACGAATCCACTTCTTCAACTTTGAACAATTTTTAATCACACATGCAAATTTTGATGGCTATATAGATCGCAATTTGTCGTCGTTTGCGCGAGTGATGTCAATTTGGGCACGTCACAAAATTTTTCTAATTCTATTACTGGGCGGTCAATAAGTCGAGATAAAAAATTGCATTTTTCTAGACCTTTAGCGAAGACAAATTGGAATGGCTCGGTTTCATCATTGAGAATCCCCGATAATTCATCGTACGGAATATCTTCCATGTCAGAATCTATCCCGTGCCAATGTTGCGTTAACCAGTCGTTCTTTTTATCATCTGGGTTACCGCCGGGAGGAATCTGGAAAAGCCACGACCTTCGCCACGACGTTTCCAGATCTTCCATGGCCAACTCCCGAATTACAAATAGTTTTCCATCAACTCCCGCCTGGAAGTCGACAATAACTTCGCCCACCCTTCGTTGTGCAGGGATTCCAACGGGAAGGGAGTGAATACATGGGCAGTCTGCCAAGCGCCAAACGTGATTCTCACGTGTTGAACCCCAAGTCTGCGCACTGCATTTTCCATGGGCAAAAAGTTCTCGTCCAACTGTCTGGCATTTATATTGGCAACTTGGATAGCAGCACGAACATGGTTTAAGACATTCTTGAATTCCCGCCATTCCACTTTGTTCAACGAAACCGATCTACCCGTCCGCGGATCTAGGAATGCAGAACCCGATGTGCGAGTGAACGCAATTTGTTTCTCACCTTCGACTACTTCGCCAGTGACGTAGAAATTCGGATTTGCGATGGGTTTTAATTCCCCAGAATTGTTTAAGTAGGCACTGATTTCCTGCTCGCGCAGAAAGAATATATCTAGGTCAGATTAAAAAATATCGAGTCCACCCGTTTCATCACTCTCGGTCGGTCGATGCAGCAATCTCGCGTAGGCACGTCCACCACCGGGTCGCAATTGCCAAGCGATGTGAACCTGTTTGGACTTGTCGGAATTAAGCGGGGCGCCGCGGCAGTACAGGCTCTTGAAATCACTAGCGACAGGGAAATGGAGAGGGGGGAAACGATCGGGCGGATTGCTTTTTTTCTCTTCTTCCTTCCTTCTCTTCTCTCGAAGAAAAAGATCTATCGTGTTCTCGAGAATGTGGTGGAACTCCAACCAATCGTCCTCTTCTTACCTCAACCTCGCTTCTCCCCTGAGAAGAGCTATAGCGTCCGTATAACAGCTGCAGGACTCCTCCCAATCGCCCTCCTTCTTCTTTCCTTCCGCGAAAAGAGTGAGTTGCTCCTTAAGATTGTTGTGAAACTCCTCCCATTCGCTCTTCTTCTTCGTTGACGCCTTCTTCTTCTTCGCGGGTCGAACGTACTCTTTCGACTTCCTCTTCTCGCCCGCCACTTTCTTCTTCGGCGGGGAAGACTGCTGCTCCAGAACCTCTCCTTTCGACGACTGCATGATGATTGACTGAAAACTTGCATTTCACCCTCAATTCCCGCGCAAAAAAAGCCGCAAACATCCGGTTTCCGTTCGATCACAATTTTCACATCCCACCCCACTTTCGCTCTCAATCTTTTTTACCTAAAGTTTATTTCAACGTTTATTTCAACATCTTGAGGAATTAGAATCTCGAACAGTTTCTCTAGTTTGCTCGTTAATGATGAAAGTCTTTCTGAAATTGCGGCGGGAGATTTCTTCTTTTTCCGGTTACTCTTATTCGAACGTGGCTCGTTCGCGGGAGACTCCATCACGATTGACATCCTTCGCTCGCATCCTTCGTATCCTGTCCAGTTTCCGCCTCCAAACCGCAGTTTCCGCCAACGAACAGCAAACTTGCGATTTCGGATGACATTTTCGTTTCTTTCTAACTCCCGAGCCAAAAAATTTCGTAAACATTTTGACGACTATGCATCGTTCACATGTGGGCGAGTGAAGATTCGTACGAATTGGTCGAGGCTACATGCGGTGGATTTGAAGAAAGCGTACAGGCAGCAATATTCTCCGCACAAATCAGATTTGAAATTTACGCTTTAAAATACATTCTCCCTCTACTGATGAATCCTCTCACCCCAGAAGAAAGTAGGTTAAAAGAGAGCACCACATGTCACATGTGTGAAAAAGAGTTGAACTAAGACAGTACGAGATCATGATCACTTGACGGGGAAATTCAGGGGCGCAGCGCACTATTTCAGTAACTTGCAGTACAAAATGCCAAACATTTTGCGTTTTTATTCGTAACTTATCATCGTACGATAGTCATTTCATCGTACGTGAGCAAGACTATGATGATAGACAAATATTCGTAATCACCACTTCCGAGGAAAAGTACATATCATTGCAAAGGCTATCGAGAACAATTACAGCATCAGATTCATACATGTACCGCTTCATGCCAGCATCGCTAGCTTCACTGGTTGCAAATTTAACCGTGTTTAAATACACTAATACGATATTTGGCGAAAAGACAAATTTAGTCGCACGTAAGGGAGTGTACGATTACGATTATACCGATGCATTGGAAAAACTCGATGAGTATTCACTACCTGACAATACGCAATTTTTTAATGGTTTAACTAACGAACAAATTTCAGACGAGGACTAAAAAGACATGCTAAAAATATTTGGAGCTCGTTCGAACGCGAGACGTTGGGAGAATACAGCGACGTATACTTGAAAAGTGACGTCACACTCCTAGCGGACGTATTTGAGAATTTCAGATCCGTATGTTTTAGTGTATACAAGTTAGACCCAGCATGGTATTATACCGCTCCAGGGTTAACGTTCCATGCGATGCTGAAACATACCAAAATCGAGCTCGAACTTTTAACAGATTACGACATGATGCTGATGATCGAGAAAGGAATTCGAGGTGTTATTTCTTAGTGTTCTAAAAGATTCTGTACATCTAATAACAAATACATGAACGAGTACGATTCAGAAGCGGAGTCGAAATTCCTAATGTACTTGGATGGAGCATAAATTCTATGGTTGGGCTCCATCGAGACCTCTACCTTTCGCAAATTACAGTTGGCTTACTCATAAGGAAATCGATAACGTTAAAATCGAGCAAATTCCAGACGATAGTGAGATAGGTTATATTATCGAAGCAGACTTCACATCCTGAGATACTCCACGACGAGCACTCGGACATACCGATGTGTCCAGAAAACAAAATTCCACCAGGTGGCAAACAAAAAATTGCTAACAACTCTTCAGAACAAGACGAAATATGTAATTCACTACGCCAATCTCAAACAGGTTCTTTCATTAGGCATTAACTCAAAAAGATCCACAGGGTAATATAATTTAGCCAGTCACCGTGGTTAAAGTCCTACATCGATTTTTATACTGAAAGAAAGAAATTACCATCTAATGAGTTGAAAAAGGACTTTTATAAGATCATGAATAATGCTGTATTTGGTAAGATAATGGAGAATGTGCGTAATAGAATTAACATGCAATTAGTGACAAACGAAAAGCAACTACAAAAATTAATTTAAAAATCGACTTTTTTTAGACCGAAGGATTTTCGACCGAAGGATTTTCGACGAGTCTCTGGTGGCCGTTCACATGCGGAAGGCTACTATTAAAATGAACAAGCCAATATACATCGGATTCTGCGTTCTCGATCTGAGTAAGACGATAATGTACGATTTTCACTACAAGAAAATGTTACCGAATACGGAAAGCGATTGAAATTGACGTACACCGATACCGATTCCCTAATATACGAATTTACAACAGCTAATGCATACAGGAATATTTTAGAAGATCTAGATGCATTCGATACCTAAAACTATCCAAAAGACCACCCATGTTATTCAGAAAAGAACAAAAAAGTTATAGGTAAAATGAAGGAGGAATGTGATGGAAACATAATGACTCACTTTATTGGGCTACGAAGTCAACTATATTCGCTTAAATTGGAGGGTGGGAAAGAGAAAAACAAAGTAAAGGCGAAACGAGAGCAGTCAAATACAAATGTCTGAATTTTGACGATTTCGTTCACGACCTACATGAAAATTCGATAGCTTAGAAAGAAGAACGTTATTCGTGGCATAAAACACGGGATTTTTACAATGCAAATGAACAAAGTAACACTCCCTGCCAGTGATGATAAACGATACATTTTCGAGAATGGAATTAACACGCTTGCATCGGGTCATAACCAAATTCCGCGAAAGAGGACACACGATGAAGCGTTTGCTGATACTTGAGAAACGATAGATACTTCATCTCAAATCAAAATTTCCAGTCTCGACCATGACGTTAGTCTGGAAACATCCTCTTACCTGCATCTGCGCCGGCCCATCAGGATGTGGAAAAACGACCTTTGTAACGAAGTTTATTGAAAATTTACATTGTAAGAGAGATCACGACAGCTAAAATAGTATGGTATGGCAGCCCAGGAAGCGAGCCAGATGTAGAACATGAACTACAAAGCATACACCACGAAATACCGTCTTTTGAGGAATTTGGACGTGCTCCAATCTTGTGCGTTATCGATGATTTGATTAGTGAAGGAGGTTATAGTAAAGACGTGTGCAAACTGTTCACGAGAGGGAGTCATCATTTTAACATATCCGTGGTTTTAATCACGCAAAATATTTTCTACCAAAGCGCACAATCGAGGAACATTTCGCTGGATGCAAAGTACATACTATCGTTCAAAAATCCACGAGATCAATTACAAATCGGTCATTTGGCACGACAGGTGTATCCGAAAAATTCGCAGGATTTGGAAAGGGTATATGAGGAATCGATGAAAGATCCATTCGGTTATTTCGTCCTGGAGCTCAGGCAGGACACTGACAACAGATTTCGTTTTCGAACGAGCATATTCCCCTACTACTAGGACGTCATCGTAACCGTAGTCTACATGCCAGTGCGCGATGAAAAGATTTAAGAGTAATAAGCTTTTGCTCCACGCGTTAAAATCTGCAAAACCGAAATTACGCTCTGCAATACTGAAATCATCCGACGACAGATTAATTAAAGCCATATGCGATTGCTGTTTGAACACCATAAACGGGAATCATAAGATAGATAAAGGTTAAAACGAAAACAAGCCAAAAATCGTAAAACGTTGACAAAGTTGGCAACGCGGGGAACGAGTGTTAAGAGAAAAGGCGCGCTTCTCGTACAAAAAGGTGGTTTCTAACCAATGTTACTCGGATCAATTTTGACCGGCGTCATAGGCCACCTATTAGGGAAATGAGTTTGCGTAAGATGCTCGTAATAAGCCCAGAAGTCTTCGAGCGAGGGTATATGAAGGCAAGGTTGAGCGCATTAGATAAAGAAATGAAAGGTGTGTTGGCTAAGAAAGGACTAAAGGACGTAGACAAGTGGCCTTCATATCAAAGAATACTCGATAAATATATGAGCACGCTTTCCAACATCAACTCACCCATACACGTCCAGATAGTAAAACCGAACAAACCACATACAAGGTCGGGTGAGGGGGAGGAGAGGATTCACGCATTGAAGAAATCATTAGCTGAAGTATAAAAAGTAAACGCCGATTTAGATTCGACATGGGGGCGCATAAACGAAAGACTAGGAGCGATCGAAAGTCTGTCACAACTACCGAACGTAAAAAAACACGAAAAAGGAAGCGGTCAGTGCAACACAAAAGAGAGCCATCACCAAAGTTGCCGTCTCCCAGAGCAATACCGAGAAGAAGCAAGTGCAAAATAAAAAAGAAATCGTTCGGACCAGAGTGAGTGACGACGTAATCGATAGGGTGTACAATGATCTGGTTCATCCTGCAATCTCGATGCAACACTCGATAAATCACATATGCCTGGAATTTCAAGAAACGCAATACGCGAGTGGCTTGATTCTCAGGAGGCATATACTCTCCATAGACCGGCGAGGAAAAGATTTCCCCGAAATCGCTACGACGTGACCTACATTGATAAGTGCTGGCAATGCGATTCGAACGACATGCAAAGTTTGAAAAAATTTAATAGATGATATGTTACATTTTGACTGTGATAGACTTGTTTTCTAGGTACGCCTGGGCGAGAGCTATACGGAGTAAACGAGCGGATGAAATAGTCAACGCTTTGAAAGATATATTTCGCGAAAGATAGCCGTTAAAAATTCAGAGCGCTGGTGGCAAGGAGAATGCGAGCCGCGAACAGAATGTTGAAAAAACCAGTTTCTCTAACTCATCACGGAGTTTTTACTTTAGTTGTCCGTATTTAGCCCGTAATTAATTTCAAAAACACAAATCAGCAAATTTTCGACGTTCTTCTGTTATTTTGAAGAAAAGAGGGGTTTCGGAATAAATTTGCTCTGCAGATTCCCAAAATAACCTTAATTAATTATATAAAAAATTTCTGTATCATGTCCGATTTTTTGCAATTCACGAAAACTAAAAAAAAAATTTTTAAATGTCAATGCATAATATAAATGTGCGTAACTTGTGAAATGTTCTAGGGGGACAGAATGAATTTTAAAGGATTGTTTCACACAATTACAAAGCTAATAGGTAAGTATAATATCTTGTCTGCATAAAGTCTAGATTTTCCCATGCGCAAATGTGGAATGCTGAATGGCATTTATTTATGGTGTAAATAAAGTAATGAATTGGAATGGATTTTTTCCATGCATTTCGAAATTAATATTGAAAATACAGAATATGATTATTGAAGACTCATAAAACCTTGATGCCATCCTTTTTGGAAATATAGTTTTGTTTTTAACTATTTAATTTTGCTGATACATAAAAAATCTTAAGCGAATTACGTTCATGTAGAGAACAATTTTACCCCCTATAAAGATTTCACTTACACAATAACATGAAAAAATTGCCTTATCAAATTTTTATGCGTTCATGATTTGTGGAAAAACCAAAGGATATATAGGACTTTGAAGGTAATTTTCGGGATCCACAGAACCGTACACCTCTTCATTTCAAACAACAAAATCCTGCAAATTGGTGATAGTCACTGATTTTCCTAGTGCTCAGTGCCTAGGTACTGAGCACTAGGAAATAAATAATAAATAGCTATCACAAAAGTTTTTCATCACTTTCCCATAAAAACAGAAACCGCAATTTCTTTAATTGTTAATCTTACTAATATATAAAAAATTAGTGGTCTGTCGGTCTGTCTGTTACTCAACCATTCATAAACCACTGAATCGATTGAAACAAAATTTGGCAGGAAGATACTTGATATATCTGGTTCACGCATAGGAGTAGAGGGAAAAATATCGTTTCAGCGCGTCACGTGACTTATAAACAACCTCGAATAACTAGCATACTAATTAACTTAGATAAAATATAACGACACCGTCTGATAGTCCAAATTAACCCGCATCAAATGATGTACTTGTCTTTGCGATGAATCAAATAAGTAACCCACAACAGCCGAAAAACATTTTAATATTAAATATCTAGCATAATAATTAACTTAGATAAAATATATCGACACCGTTGGATAGCTCTAATTAACCCGAATCAAATGATTTTCTCATCCTTATGTTAAAATGATACCACCAGTCCGAAATGAATAATATCTAGCATCCCAGGAAAACACTCATGCATGGCATTCGTTGATGAAATAGTCCACGTCATTCATAGTGTTGAGTGCAATTCCGCCTCGATAACCTTGAGCTCCACTCTCAAGTTTCAACTGCGACGCAAAATTGCTTCCGCGTTTAATCATTCCCCCTCCCCTTCCTTCTAGCTTGCATTATCCATCCTTCAAAGATGCTAAGCATCACCTTTGTCTTTGCGTCACTGTATAAAAAGCCCCGCCGAGAACAGTTTAGTAGTCATTCTCAACTTGACTTGTAACTGACAAACATCCACTGCAGTGTGCACGAGTTCCTGATATCAACAGACATATTTGTGGTAAGTATAACATTAACTATTCTCGCTCGTTTTCGGTTTTTTATTAGTTCAGTCGACGGCTCGAACTCGAGTTAAGAGATCACTCCTCGTGAGTAACGAGGTAATATTCATCTTGAATATTTCTAATCATAGATTCTTCCGTTTCTTTTTTTACTGTTACAGCAATCATAAACATGTCCTCTATACAAGAAATCTTTGACAAATTTAACTCTGAAAATTACAACACAGTAAATGAGTTACAAACAGCACTAACAAACATACATTCAAGAGTAGCTTTACACAATGAAACAATTAACGATATTGGGACTTACATTCGAATGAAAGATGCACACGATAAAGCGGAAGGTAGACGCTTCTGTTTATACTGTGAGGTATATTATAGCATAGACGAAGCAATGCCACATGAAAATACGAACGAGCACAGACGGAATATAACTATTCAGCCAGGTTCGGGATTTATCGAAGTAGAATCTGCTATTCGATCAAGACTAAAAACTTTTTGGATTACTCCCGAGGAGGATAGTGGTCGGGACGTGATTTCGTTTCTAGACATGATTCGGAATAAAGTAATCGAAAAGACGAACGAACAGGTTGATCTTAACAACTCGATCAAATTCAATTTAGTCCTAATATGTAAATTCAAAAAGGCCGAGAGCGAAGAGTTAGACGCTTCGTTCAAAACCGAGAGTCGACGTGCCTTCGCTGCAGATAAAATAGAGGAAATAATTGAAGAGGCATTTTCAAAATTGCTGAAAGAAAAGTCCGAATTTCAAGCTAAAGGATCCGGATGGTCTTTGTCCGAGGTTGTTGGCTTGGAATTGAGAATAAACAGGTACAAACCACTACGAGGCTCGACATACATCTATCTTCCAGGTAAGATTAAAAATACTCTTTCTGTGATTAACGTCCAAAACGAAGACCAGTATTGTTTCAAGTCTGCTATATGGGCTAAAAACATCGATAAAGACCCCCAGCGAGTTTTTAAATACAATACTCGAGCGTTTCATGCTGGTTACAATTGGGAATGCGTCGAGTATCCAGTTGACTTGAAAGATATCCCAAAATTCGAACGTGCTAATAATATTTCAATCAATGTGTTTGGGTTAGATGATAAAAATAACGTGTACCCGATAAAAATTGTGAACATTGAACTAAATGACCATCGAGACTTGTTGTACGTGACAAATGATTATACTGCTCACTATTGTTGGATAAAAATTTTAACAGATTAGTACGACACCAAATTGTACAGACAGCACGGATATACATTTGCAAACGTTGTTTTACTCATTATTATAATGAAGAAAAACTCGAGACTCACAAAGAATTATGTTGAGGTACAGGTGAACCAAGCAAAATTGTCATGCCTAGCGAAGAAGACAAAATTTTAAAGTTTACACACATAAATCACTCTTTTCGCGTACCTTACGTGATTTACGCAGACTTTGAATGTCTCCTTGAGAACGTGAGCACTTGCGAGCCTAATCCACACACCTCTTTTACTCACAAGATACAAAAACATACACCATTTAGCTTCTGCTACATGATGATCACACCAGACGGATGCGAGGAGCCTAAGTTATATAGAGGACAAGACGCGGCGCGTGTTTTTATTGAATACATGAAAGAGGAGGCCGAGAAAGTTTTTAGACTTTACAAAACTACAGTACCAATGACCCCTCTGACTGAGGATGAAGAAAGAACGTTTCAAAATGCAACTGTTTGTCATATTTGCGAGAAAGAGCTAGGTGAAGAAAGGGTAAGGGATCACGATCATCTTACCGGAAAGTATAGAGGCCCAGCACATACGTTTTGTAACATTCAGTATAAGATGCCAAATTTTCTTCCAGTCTTCATCCACAATCGGCCCCGGTGGCGGCGGGGTAAAGTCCCCGCCTGCTAACCCGAGGGTCGCGGGTTCGAGTCCCGCCTGGGTAGAAAGTTATCTGCCCAGGACATGGGTGTTTGTGAAATGAGTTATATGGAAGAGAGGACTGTATAGGCCTAATATCGCTCAAATAAAGAAAGACGACATTATTATTATTATTTTTTTTTTACTTCTGTAACTTTCCCCTCCGAGTCCCCGGCTAACATCGGGTTTCGTTGCCGTCATAATGGCCGAGAACTCGAGAGGGGGGGTGCAGAGTTCGTAGCCGCTTCCGATTAACCCATCGGATCAGTGGCTACGCTGCGTTCGGGTCGTGCGCACGGAGCAGACGGAGCGACCCCAAGAGGACGGCCTTCTGCATGCGGGCTGCAAGTGATTCCGCCTGTGCCACGCAAGCATTATTATTATTATTATTATTTGAATTCTTCACTTCTCAGCCTTTTTAAGGGCTGGGAAACATTCACCTATCCCGGGTGCAAGGCACCAAAGGGATTAGGCTCAAGTACTATTTTAATGTTCATTTAAAAATCTTCGTACTATGGAGCACGTGTTAATTATTGCGGTTTTTTGAATTTTCATGTACAAATGATTTTCTATTCCTATTATTTCCAAGCTTTTGTGCAAGCTTTTTGGTATTACACCAGTCGCGGATATTATTATTGGTACAATTTTAACTGTTTTTTGGTTCCATATTTCTTTTATTTCTTCAGCCAGAGGAATATATTTCTGTATTTTTTCATTGTATTTAGCCTCTAAATTTTCTGTATTTGGAATGGATACATCTATTAAGTATGTTCTTCGGTCTTGTTTTAATTGAAGAGTTATATCCGGTCTATTGTTTGGGCGAGGGCGGTCCGTTATTATTATTATTATTATTACAATCTGTCATCCTACGATGGTCACTTTATCGTACGTGAGCTAGATTATGATGAAAGAAAAATATTTGTAATCCCCAATTCCGAAGAAAAGTACATCTCTTTCGCAAAGTCTATCGATGAAAACTTTAGTATTAGGTTCGTTGATTCATATCGCTTCATGTCCGCTTCACTGGTTGCAAATTTAACTGAGTTTAAATATACTAATACGACATTCGGTGAAAAGACAAATTTAGTCACTCGTAAGGGAGTGTACCCTTACGATTACACCGATTCATGGGATAGATTAGAAGAAAAACAATTGCCAGCGAGAGAAACTTTTTATAGTAGACTCACCTACGAAGATATATCGAACGAAGATTATGACCACGCGTCTAAGGTATGGAATACATTTAAATGTCAAACACTAGGCGATCACAGTGATGTTTATTTAAAAAGCGATGTGACTCTTTTAGCCGATGTTTTTGAAAACTTTCGAGACGTATGCTATGAGGCCTATAAACTTGATCCCTTTTGGTATCTGACCGCTCCATCACTAACTTTTGATGCAATGTTGAAATACACTCAAATTGAGTAGGAATTGCTAACAGACTATGACATGTTGTTGATGATTGAGAAAGGTATTCGAGGAGGAATTTCACAATGCTGCAAACGCTACTGCGAAGCTAACAACAAGTACATGGGAACTTATAACCCTGAGAAAGATTCAAATTACTTGTTATATTTAGATTCCAATAACCTTTACGGCTGGGGGCTTTCAAGGTCCCTTCCCCACTCAAATTTTAGATGGCTATCACCAGATGAAATTAAACATTTTGATGTGACAGAAATTTCCGATGAAAACGAACAGGGATATATTCTAGAAGTCTATCTCGAGTACCCCCAGCACCTGCACGATTCGCATTCAGATTTGCCTCTATGTCCTGAAAATAAGGTCCCCCCTGGGGGTAAACATAAAAAACTATTGACTACTCTATATGACAAGACGAAATATGTAATTCACTACGTCAACCTCAAACAGGCACTCTCCTTTGGAGTGAAAATCAAAAAAGTTTATAGAATAATAGAATTTAGTCAGTCACCTTGGTTGAAACCATACATAGATTTGAACACGGAAAGAAGAAAATTAGCTACTGATGAGTTTTCAAAGGATTTTTGGAAGTACATGTTAAATAGTCTGTTCGGACGTACTTTAATGAATGTACGCAAACATATTAATATGGAATTAGTATCTAGTGAAAAAAGATTACAAAAACTAATCAATAAATCACAATTTTTAGATAGAACGATTTTTACAGACACTCTTGTGGGTGTTCATCTCAGAAAATCTGTCATCAAAATGAAAATACCCATTTACATTGGTTTCAGCGTTCTCGATCTGAGTAAAACTTTAATGTATGATTTTCATTATAAAACAATGATTCCTAAATACGGTCAAAAAATTTCCTTGGCTTACAGCGACACGGATAGCTTTATTTATGATATCAAGGATAGTGATGTGTATGATGAAATGCTGAAAAATCTCGACGCGTTTGATACATCAAACTATCCAAAAGACCACCCATGTTACTCAGATAAGAACAAAAAAGTAATACGTAAATTCAAAGACGAATGCGATGGACGAGTAATGACTCATTTCATCGGACTGCGAAGTAAACTGTATTCATACAAGGTTCTCGGTTCCAAAGAAAAAAAGAAAGCGAAAGGGATAACCAGAGCAGTTATTGCGAAAAGTATCCATTATGAAGATTATGTACGCTGTCTACACTAAAATTCAACAGAATTTAGAAAAATGAGGGTCATACGAAGTAAATTGCATCAAATTTACACCATGGAAATGAATAAAGTAACGCTCAATTCCACTGATGATAAACGATACATTTGCGAGGATGGAATTAACACGCTTGCTTGGGGTCACTATAAAATTCCCCGAAAACGAACGCACGACGAGGCATTTAGTGATGAGAAAACTTGAAAATTAATAAAAACATGATATGATAAAACACTTCCAGTCTCAACCATGACGTTAGTCTGGAAACATCCGTTTACCTGCATCTGCGCAGGTCCATCAGGGTGTGGAAAGACGACCTTTGTAACGAAATTCATTGAAAATTTACATTGTATGATAGATCACGACATTGATGAAATAGTATGGTGTTGCAGCCCAGGAAGCGAGCCAGATATAGAACACGAACTACTGAGCATACACTACGAAATACCGTCTTTTGAGGAATTTGGAGGTGCACCAATCTTGTGCGTTATCGATGATTTAATGAGCGAGGGAGCATACAGTAAAGACGTGTGCAAACTGTTCACGAGAGGGAGTCATCATTTTAACATTTCGGTGTTTTTAATCACGCAGAATATTTTCTATCAAAGCACACAATCGAGGAACATTTCGCTGAATGCAAAGTACATAGTATCGTTCAAAAATCCGCGAGATCAATTACAATTCGGTCATTTGGCTCGACAGGTGTATCCAAAAAATTCGCAGGAGTTGGAAAGGGTATATAAGGAATCGACGGAAGATCATTTCGGTTATTTGGTCCTAGACCTCAGGCAGGACACTGACGATAGATTTCGTTTTCGAACGAGCATATTCCCCTACGACTACGACGACGAAGTCATCGTAACCGTAGTCTACATGCCTGTACGTAATGAACAGGTTGAAGAGTAATAAAAATTTGCTCCATGCGTTAAAGTGTGCAAGGCCTAAATTACGCTCCGCGATATTGAAATCTTCACACAACGAATTATTTAAAGCCATATGCGATTGCTGTTTGAACACCATAAACGGGAACCATAAGATAGATCATAGGTTAAAACGAAAACTAGCCAAACATTGTAACACGTTGAGAAAGTTGGCAACGCGGGGGACGAGTGTGAAGAGAAAACGCGCCCTTCTCATACAAAAGGGTGGTTTTTTACCATTATTATTGGGATCAATTTTAAGCGGTGTCATCGGTAGCCTGCTAGGAAAATGAGCTTGCGTAAAATGCTCGTAGTGAGTCCGGAAGTTTTCAAGCGAGGATATATGAAGGCAAGGTTGAGCACATTAGATAAGGAAATGAAAGGTGTGTTGGCCAAGAAAGGAATCAAGGACGTAGACAAGTGGCATGCATACAAAAGAATACTCGATAAATATATGAGCACGCTTTCCGACATCAATTCTCCCATACACGTCCCGATAGTAAAACCTTTGACTCAGAACATACCACATACAAGGTCGGGAGAGGAGCGGGATGAGAGAGTTCATGCATTGAAGAAATCCTTAGCTGAAGTGAAAAAAGTAAACGCCGATTTAGATTCAACATAGGAACGCATAAACGAAAGACTAGGAGCAATGGAAAGTCTGTCACGACCACCCAACGTAAAAAAGATGCGAAAAAGAAAGCGGTCGGTGGAAGGAAAATCGTCAACAAATATACCGTCTCCCATAAAAGAAGCAAGCGCAAAATAAAAAAGAAATCGTTCGGACAAGAGTGGGTGACGACGTATTCGATAGAGTGTACAACGATCCAGCTCATCCGGCAAGTTTTTCAACACTCGATAAATTACACAAAGCGACTAGGGTTCCAAGAAACACATTACGCGAGTGGCTAGATTCTCAGGAGGCGCATACTCTCCATAGACAGGCGAGGAAAAGATTTCCCCGAAATCGCAACGACGTGACCTACATTGACGAGTGCTGGCAATGTGATTTGAATGATTTGCAAAGTTTGAAAAACTTCAACAGAGGGTATTGTTACATTTTGACTGTGATAGACTTGTTTTCCAGATACGCATGGGCTAGAGCTATACGGAGTAAACGAGCGGATGAAATAGTAAACGCTTACAAGGATATATTTCGCGAGAGAAAGCCGTTGAAAATTCAGACCGATAAGGGAAGTGAATTTGTCAACGCCAAATTTAGAGATTTTCTCTCTCGTCGTGGAGTGAAATTTTACACCACAAATAATCCGGACATAAAAGCCAGCCTCGTGGAACGATTCAATCGCACTCTAAAAACTAAAATGTACAAGTATTTTACAAAATACGACACTTTTAATTACATCAATGTGCTCCCAAAACTCGTGAGTAGTTATAACAATAGCATTCATTCGAGTATAGGCATCGCACCCTCCAAGGTGAACGCAAAGAATGCGTTTGCGGTCGCTAGCCGGAGAAGAAATGTTGCGAAAAAGTATTCAAAATTTAAAATCGACGATCACGTGAGGATTAGCAAAAAGCGGCTTCCGTTCGCTAAAGGTTACACTGCTAATTACACCAGAGAAATATTTAGAGTAGTAGGCATAGATAGTACAAGAGAAATACCAACTTACAAGTTGCAGGATATGAATGGGGAGAATATAAGCGGAAGTTTTTACGCGCAAGAGTTAGTCAAGGTGAGCGTTTCCGCAGAGACGGTATATAGGATCGAGAAGATTTTGAGACGTAGAGGACGCGCTCCCATTCTCGAATATTTTGTAAAGTGGGAAGGATACCCGAAATCATTTAACTCTTGGGTTGCGGCTTCTTCCGTGCGTAAATTATGAACGAGTTTTACCTGACGTTACCAGGCGATAGCTCTCGCGAATTCTTTCCCCAAAACACAATAGCTCATTACCGAACAAAACTGAGTCATCGTATCGATTTAGAAAATGATTAATGGCTTGTAGGTTTGGCGGAGATTTCGATACCATCAATCGATTTAGAAGATATAGCTCCGACTCATCCTCCAACCGATTTGATTGAATTAGAAGAGGGAGCTTCAACTCGCAAAGATGAAGGTAGTGTAGTAGACAAGATAGGTCCTGCTAATCCTCCAACCCATTTAATTGGAGGGGAAGAGGAAGCTTTAACTCGTAAAGATAACAGAACACGAGACGTTTTTGGGGTAGTTAGAGGAGAAGAAGGTGGACCCGGGGATGGTCGAGTCAAAATTGCGATAGAAAAAGGTCTTTTCTTCGAGATTCCGCAAGGAATGTACGGAAGCGTATGTTTTGCTTTTGCTTCGTCATTTACTGCTACCCCCCGCAGTATAAGGGATAAAATAGTAAACAATATCATGCGTTCTGTAGATGAATTAGCAATACGAGATGGACAGGTAGGTGTAAACCAACGAAGTTTACCAGACTCAGTCATAATAAGAGCAAAGGATGTCACATATTCACTGCCATCAGGAGTCTATGACTCATTCGGAGACTTAATTAAAATATCTTTAGAGGGCTTTTCTAGCGCGGGACAAAAAAAAGATAAAAGAGGAATGGAGATTATTATCGTCTTTCCTGATTCAGATGACGGATGAAGATGATGATGCAAACGTACAAAATATATTCAGCAATGTTAAAACAACTTTCTCAAAATCGAGTGGTAAACGAGGGAGGAGAAGTATAACTCCTGCTCCTAAAAACATTTACGTGTACACCGACATTATTAAGCCACAGTTTGTGGGTGATTCATTGAGTCGCTCTTTACGCATACTAAATACTCGAGTTGGGGTATATCAAGTATTTAATCCGATTTTCTATTACCCTGTCGAGAAGAACAGCATTGAAAGCGTTGAGATTTTAATGACCGATAAACTGGGTGAGGCTATTCCATTTCATAGTGGGATACAATCTTCAATAGTGGTGTTACATTTTATAAAAAAGAAGTAATTTAGATTAGTTGGTCATTAAGCAACGAGATGGCTACGGTAGCGGATCGTTATTATGCATACTATGCAAGACAGGTGGGAGGAGAGGTGGGACCAATATATCGAGCATCATATCGCGTGCAAAAAGGGAGGGGTATTGGGAGTTTTTAGCGGGTCTATGGCGGTTTACGAAACCGTTGTTATTTAGTGGACTTAAGACTGTAGGGAAAGAGGTCGCGACTGCGGGGGCTGCTGCCCTCGGCGATCTTGGTAAAAAAAAACCGGTGAAATAGATATTACGCAATAGAATAAACGAGGCAGGACAGAATTTGAAGCGCAAGGCGGAAGAGAAGTTAGAGGGCATGAAAGGTGGGAGATTAAAGATTGCAAAAAGTCCTCGCTTGATTGAAATAAAACCGCGAAGTGGTAAGAAAAAACAGCATTCAACGAAGAGGTCGCGAAGAGCGAAGAAGGTCGCGCCGAGAGATATTTTTTCATAATGTCTGAGCATATGCTGAGTTCGTTGGATTTATTCCACCTAATCCACCCATACAGACCAACATTCTATCTAAACGCCTGGTGCCTTACAAACCCATATCTTCGTTGGACAATCGATCGGTCATTGAATTTTTAATCAAAGATTCTGGCGACTCGTACAGAGATTTAAATAGTATATACCTCAAGCTCAAAGTGAAGATTTGCAAGAAAAATTTTAGTGATTTTACCGATGCGAACACTAGTCAACCGGGTGTAGTGAACGATATTCTACACTCACTATTCGAGCAATGTGACGTATATTTCAATGGAACTCTTGTCACACCTTCGGAAGATAATTATCACTATAGAAGTTATTTGGAAAACATTCGAAACTATGGATCTGACGCTAGTAGAACACACTTGCGTAATGTCGGTTGGGAATTGGACACGGGAGATGATGTTAACAAGACAGATAGCAGCAATGCTGGATACATGAAACGAAAATCGTGGTTCAAGAATAGTGCCGAAGTGGAGTTGTATGGTAAATTACACGTGGACGTGTTTAATCAAACACAGCTGCTACTCAATGGCGTAGACATTAATATTAGATTAATGCTCTCTAAACCCGCTTTCTATCTAATGGGAGAGGATGGTGGGGTTTTGCGAATACTCGACGCAACGCTATACGTGCTGCATCATGATATTAATCCTTCGATATTAGTAGCGCATAGTAAAATGTTAGAACGAGACAAAGCTAAATATCACTACAAGCGAACAGAATTGAAAACGTTCACTGTACCCTCAGGCGGTCGAACTTTAAGTATTGACAACGCAATCAATGGACGAATACCTAACACACTAATATTTGCAATGGTCGACAATGACTCGTACGTTGGCGATTTTAATAAGAATCCATTTGCACTCTCTCACTACTCACTCGAGAATTTTTCGCTCTTTGTGAATGGAGTTCAGATTCCTTCCGAGGGACTGGAATGTAATTTCAGCAGCAAAAACTATTGGGCACGAGCGTTAAATACGATTTTCTCCGGCAGTGGAATAAAGCATCACGATAAGGGAAATCAAATCACTTACGATGTTTGGGCATGGTTACTTTATGTTAGTATTCGATATCACACCGGACGATTCAGGTAACGAGGACTATGTAAGTTTAAGGGATACGGGTGTGGTGAGAATAGAGGCGAGATTTGAAAAAGAATTGGCTAAAACCGTGACGTGTTTGGTCTTTGCTGAATATGATGCTACACTAGGAATTGATAAAAACAGGAAGATTATCGCAAATTTTTAATCATGGATAGCGTTCAAATCGATAGACTATTACGTAATAGATTGGGTGAATTATTTCGCGGAGTATATCCTTCCGACAAGTTACCACACACACCGAAAAATGGCATATTCGTAGTAAATTTAGATCCTGCTGGTTTTCCAGGTTCTCATTGGGTAGCTATTTACATATATAATCAATTTGCAGAATACTTCGACTCGTACGGACTAGGCCCCTTTGTTCCTAAAATTTTGAATTTTTTAAGGCCTTTCAACTGCACTCACAATCGCGTTCAGATACAAAGCTTTCATTCCGACATTTGTGGGGAATATTGTTGCTTGTATGCAGTTAGTAAATATTTAGGTCACTCGCTACACAAATTCCTCACCCAATTCAATCACACTAACCCACACCTCAACGACTGCCGCACCCTGGAGCTGTTTCGAGTCACCTTTGGTGGGCTGAGGAGTGATACGAGGTGTCATCCCCGAGCCCAGCGTTGCTGTTCCAGAATAAATACAGTGCACGGAGATGGGAGGTGATTATTAGAGAAGAATCAGTCGCAGAATGCAGATCGTCGCATCAGTGAGCTTTTCGAAGGAGGGAGTGACGGAGCTTGTAGCCGTCGACGTTGATTCCAACCGCCTTTTTTGGGGCACTTTCAAGAAACATGGGAAACTCGTTGCTGGGGGAAAGAAGCTTCGGTTTCAAGACCCTCTGCACTGCGATGAGACTTCCTTCAACAGTGGATTCATCTCTTACGCCGAGCTTGCCCCCGCTTTGGAGGCTATCATTGAGGGAGCGACCGCTCTCTTTGCATTAAGCGAAAAAGAGTGCAATTTTCTCTCCAATCTCACGCAGCGTACTTTCATCTCTCTTCAAAAGGAATTAAATTGCCCCCCTCTTGAAAAATGCAGCTTTATCTCATTTTCCTGCCTCAATCCCTGTCACAAATTACGCAATAGCACGTGCGCATTGAGAGACGCTCATTCATTGGCACAATGGTTCAATTATAACCGTCTCAAGGTCGAAGTTGATCCATGTCCGGATGATGATTGTTCCCCCGCCCCTCTTCCAACACCGTCATCCTCTTAAGCTATATAAATTCTCGCCATACATCAGTCATCATGCTACCGTCGGAGGAAACAGTCCTGTATTCTCCACCCATCAAGAGGAAGAGACCGGCTGAACACCATCCCAGTCCTGTTGTATCTTTACTCTCGAACAATCTGCTACTTCAATCAGTGTATTACTTGAACAGTACAAAGTCAAAGAGTGTGTGTGTTGGTTACGATCCTGGTAGAGACTTTGAGCCGGTCGTGCAATTTAATCAAGTTGGAAAAAAGAGTGTAATTGTTTCG
The DNA here is from genome assembly GCA_963169105.1 of Ceriagrion tenellum. Taxonomy (NCBI): domain Eukaryota; kingdom Metazoa; phylum Arthropoda; class Insecta; order Odonata; family Coenagrionidae; genus Ceriagrion; species Ceriagrion tenellum. Next base: position 136,465,045 of record OY720642.1, on the reverse strand, counting down.
CAAGCTGATTGGACTAATATTCTAAACTCGGAAAAGACTGTGAATTTGTTTTTTTATAAAGGTGAATAAGAACAATTAACTTCATCCTGCTTAGCCTATGCAAATTACTTTGGGAAGAGACATTTGGTTATTAAGAACATAAGCCCGTTTAACTTGAACGGTGACGAATGGGCGGCATTGGTGAAGCTCTCCGAGTTGATAAATCTATTTCTTCGAAGACTTTCGAGCAGTCGTAATAAAGTGAGACAATTTATCACCACTAAATTAGCTAAAAATATCACAGATTGTGATTTTGAAAGACTTGAATTGGAGATGGTACTCATAACGTATGATTTGCCTGGTAATCAAAAAGTATAACTTGGTTATGCTCTGATTTTTCCAGCGCGTGTGAGTGAAAGGCTTTTTGACCTCTGACACGAAGTAAAATTCTGTAAGTCAAAAGGTCTTTGATGTGTGTTCAACCCCTGGCATTGGGCGTAAAAACCTTGTAAGTTGGACATACATCGCGATGAGTGCCATTATCGAATTTCAAGGGTTTACCGCCAACGATAATAGTTACATAGTCAAGGAATTGGCTATTATCTCTGTTTAAAACAAATGCTGCAATACGTGGCTCTTTAAATCACCGGAGAGATTGCTGTATGCAAAAGAGGCGAGTTGGGTGAGAAATAATTATCACGGTTTGAATGTATATTTGGGAGAGATAGATTATTCCGATTTGGAGAGCATACTTTATAATTATACAAAGCAATATAAATATCTGTTCACCAAGGGAGCACAAAAGGCATCTTTCTTAACCAGTCTCCTTCCCATAGGTATTTGCGCGGCTAATCTAGAATTGTATGGTTGTCCCTCGCTTAAGAAATTGACTACGAATGAGGGATGTTTAATCGAAGCTCATATGGATGGTAATTTGCAGTGTGCGAGAAAAAACTGTCACAAGTTGGCAAATTGGTGCCAACAAAGTAAAATTTGTTAACCATTAAAAAATCTTTTTGCAATGAATGGATTAGATTTTTTTGTAAGTAGTCTTAACATTACCATGTATTATTTGTTCATTTATTATGTAATTAAATGGATATAATTGTATTGAGAGTTATTTATTTGCTTATAAAAGTAGTGCGAGTATGGAGGTATGCAATCAGAAGTGCAGTGCAAGAACAATATAATATTAGTGGAGATTGGAACTATGAGACGAAATATTTTGTCAACACCTCCATGTGTGATTGATGTCTATTGTAAATATTATTATTAAGTGAAAAATAAATATTTTTTGTAAACCTATATTTTCTTTTATTTCTATGATACCTTTTTTACGTTAGAGGTAATAAATTAAAAAGAGCAAAAACAATTTTTTTAAATGTTTTGTATTTACCTCGTTCTCATTCCCGATATAAGGCCTGGATATAATAGGAGACAAAACCTGTCCCATCCTGCAATGCAATGACTAAAAGATGTACTCGTTTGTTCTTTTATACCCCCAGCCATGAACGTGTTAGAACATGTCTATGCTTTATGATCTTTGGGTTGATACGTGCTTTTACTTGAAAGGGCTGAAGCATTGCATCTTGCATCATGCAACCTAGAAGGAAGGGGAGGGGGAATGATTAAACGCGGAAGCAATTTTGCGTCGCAGTTGAAACTTGAGAGTGGAGCTCAAGGTTATCGAGGCGGAATTGCACTCAACACTATGAATGACGTGGACTATTTCATCAACGAATGCCATGCATGAGTGTTTTCCTAGGATGCTAGATATTATTCATTTCGGACTGGTGGTATCATTTTAACATAAGGATGAGAAAATCATTTGATTCGGGTTAATTAGAGCTATCCAACGGTGTCGATATATTTTATCTAAGTTAATTATTATGCTAGATATTTAATATTAAAATGTTTTTCGGCTGTTGTGGGTTACTTATTTGATTCATCGCAAAGACAAGTACATCATTTGATGCGGGTTAATTTGGACTATCAGACGGTGTCGTTATATTTTATCTAAGTTAATTAGTATGCTAGTTATTCGAGGTTGTTTATAAGTCACGTGACGCGCTGAAACGATATTTTTCCCTCTACTCATAGGCTATATAACAAGGGCCTTGGGGCCCTAGAAGGCCCTCAAGTGGGACCTTTCATTGCCAAAAATTGGCCCTTGAAGATAATTCTAGCCTGTATTAGAAACACTTAAAATATACCTATACTGAATGAACAACAGTCATGGGGTCGTAAGTCACGCTGGGGCCCCAGAGGGCCCAAGGTTCCAAAAAAATGCTTTCTTAAAAACCTCATAAGTATTGAATGAGTGAACCGATTTTAGTGAAATTTTCCAACATGGGATCAGTAAAGCTTTTCTAAGGAAATTGGGACTATTGGGACTATAAGGAAGGCCCCTTGGCCCCAAGGGCAGCGTATTGGGCCGTCTGGTGTCTTGTGTTTGAAAAACTCAAGTCTAAACATTTTGGTTCAAGTACAGAGGTTTCTCTTTTTGCATACTTTAATTAGTTCTAACAAAGATAGAAGGCTGTAGTTTTCGCCAATAGATGGGTAAAAGATTGCAGTTTCTTATTTTGTCATTCAATTTTCTTATACTAATAAAATTTCGCTAGAAATCGCGTTTTCCATGTCAAAACTATGAATTTTACTTCTGTCAACAATACGATATTTCCTTGGTAACCATGGAATTAGCATTAGCTTTGGAAGGGAAATGGGGCCTTTACAATGGTGGCTGGCTTTCATATTTAGAGATATGTATTATAGTGGAAATCTAGGCCGTATACTGAAATGTTGATGATTACGATATTTTCAGGGATATTTTTGCCAAAAATTGGCAAAATTCATTTCAAGTGGACTAATTTAAGTTGGACCCATGTTAATCAGGAAAATGCCACGATGTTATATCAATGCGGAAAGCCTCTGGAATGCAAATGGCCTGTAGTTTAGGTTCCATATGTTACTGCAAAAAAATGTTGAAACTATGTAAGCATAATGTAATGCGGTTTGCGTCTGCTGAATTAAAAAATAAAACTAAAATTGTGGCTGATTTGCCTGGAAAAAAAATAAACCTCATGAGCGACTCAAACCTACAATCTATAAGCCGTCTTTCTTGCATCCCCCATTAAATTTCAAGTGTTATATAAAAATCGAAAGCATAGACCACAAGTAGATTTCTTCATTTTTTAATTAGTAATTGTAACTATATTGGGGCCCTTCAGTGACATTTTTATGAGGAGCGTAGCAATCCAAAAACGATAAGCTTTACTTTTCAACTACTCACACATGGTATAGTCTGGTTGGAGGGCAATAAGCTGTCGAGTGAGTCAGCTGTCGTGAGACGCGATGTTAACCCTTTTAGTGCGGCGGGCCGATATATCGGCTTTGGCATCTCAGGCGAAAAGTGCGGAGAAAAGTATAACGGCTCATAGGCAAAATATTTAACTTTTGCACACAAATATAATTACAATTATTTTTTGTACGAAGTATAAGCGTTTTTTTATTATTACCCAATCCAATGCATATGAAATAAGAAAAACTGCTTATGGATATTTTAAACAATAACTTTATAATATTTATTTTCCTAGAGTGATACATTTCATTCTAGTTACCCTCCACATTTCTCACTAGAACTGCTGGCAGGGGTAAGCACTAAGAGGGTTAAACTAACTTCTATCCCTGCTAATATTGTTGACACCCTCTGTCGGGGCCCCCTAAGCCGCATCGGGACGGGGGCCCTCGGCGATCGCCGACCTGCCGACCTGGCAAGACCGCCCCTGCATATACTTATCACTTTGACTACCTATTCATCGCAACTTCCTCAATAGCACAGCACTGATCTTATCATGGGCAGATTTTATTGTAAATTTATTTACTTGGACATATAATTTTACTTTTTCCTTGCTATTAGTTATGAACATACAAATCTTTACGTCAAGGATAACGCACTGTACTTTGTAAGAACTGGTTTTCTCCTGGCCCTGTATATTTTTACAAATACATAAGCTGATGGCAAATATTAATTTTCCTTAAAAGACATAGTGCTTCAATTGATCACTGCATCACTGAAAGCTTAGTTCACTCTATGTCCTCTTCATCCTTTGAATTAAAATTCAAAATTGTTTCCATGTACGGAGGAAGAAGAAGTCCCAATGCATCTTGAGGGGTGGTTTTGCTATTCTTCTGAGGCAGTTTGCATAGTTTAAATAGAAGCGGATCTGAAGGCTGAAGAAGTAGAGGAGTTCTTCGTTTGTCAGCTACCTCTTCATTTTCTTGGTGTGAAGCTCTCTGTACCTTTGGCTGTCTTTATTCCTGGATACTTGCGATTCCTCGGAAAAGTAGCTCTTAAGAAGGGGCATGGCATTTCTTATGTCAGCACCATGAATGAGGATTTTATACACTGTAACTGGCATTGGATACCAAGGATAAAGGTTGACCAAAATTGCTGCTATATTCAAGCCATATTCTGGAAAAGCATTTGCATTCACAGCTTAATTTGAGAAAAAAGCACGAATTTCTACGCTCTTAATGTTATTTCAGCTGATTTCTCAGTCTCTTGATAAAACCTACGAGGAGCATTGCCATCATTTGTATTTCCAAACCCTAACTTTGGACAATCAACCATAAAACCCATGTATTCTACAAAACTCCTTTTTTATCTTCTTGGTGCGTTCCTCGTGCTCCTTTTTTGTGAATTAGCAATGTATCGCTTTCCTAGCTCCAACTTGTAACCAATATGAAATAGTTCTTCGAACTAACGAATCCATCCATGAAGGGGAGAAATATCAAAAGAGAGACTCACGATTGATTTTTCTTCTAAGAATTTCATCAATACTATTTATTTGATGAGGCATGAGTCCATGAGTGAAGCATGTCCCTGATGATTCAGTATCTCTCACATAATTGATAATCTTGCCCTCTACCATTGTATAACAGAGTAGATACCTCACTACCACATTGGTACCAGCAAAAGTAACCACTTTGTGTGCCATTCTATCTATTAAACTGATAATTTTTTTGTTTTCTCTTATTTATATTTTCATCCTCCTGAAAATAATATAATAAAAGTGGTCAACATAGCCATGGTGAAGAGGGACGATTTATTTTCACAAACCTATATAAGTCGCATTCATTAAGAATGCTAATGGGAGCATGTTGATTTTCAACTACACCATGCCTTTAGCAGTGATAGTTATACAATGTAATATGCCGTATGAAATCTATTATTTCATGTAGGGTGTATCTTTACGAGTTATCTTAATTCTAGCCAGCGGTTTGCATTCTCAAATCGGTTAATGCTTTGAGAATGTTATCAGACCACTATTTCTCAGCACGAACTACTTGGATGGAACACAAGAATGACCAACTTGCAGCAGCACCGCTGCCCGTGCTTCGGGATAAAAGTGTCGATGGCTTGAAAAATGGCACTTAAAAGTATGTAATTCAATTCCTTTCTTTATACAAAAGCAAAAAAAAGCACCTGCGTCCTAATATTTAAATATTTCTTATGTGTCCCGTGATTCGCTGTGCAGTAAATAAATATATTTATTCACATTTTTTCATTTACCATAGTTTATCTTACATAAGAGAGAAATGCATTGAAACAGAACACAATAAAAAGCTTATTCATTTATGACTACCCGCACCGTTTAGTATCTCGTTATTCGCCACCTAATCTTTTCTTTCTTATTTATATGCTTTGGGAAGTTCTTACCATTTATCTCCTCAATGTAATCAGGCGAATTCAACTAGCCTCTGATGTCTAGGCAATCATCCAAACCTCTCACCTCAACCCAACCGTCTCAACTCAACCCTGTGTTGAAGTGACGCGTTACCTTCGGTTCGCTGAAGAGGGCTACTTTGTAGCTGAAATACGCGTATTTTTGAGCTGATTCTCCCAGAAGTTGGGCCCATTTGTGTGTGTGAGTGATTGATTTTGTGTGCTTGTGAGTGTGCTTGCGTAAATAACCGGGCATCCTTAGCGGGGTCTCATTAGCCCCGTGAAGGATCCCAGGTTATAACCCAAACATCCTTAGCGTGGTCCCATTAGCCCTTGCAAAGGATCGTATTTGGTTGTGTGTGTGCGTCTGTGTTTGGTCCCTGGTGAGGAAGTAACATTCCCATAAACCAACACAGGGGGGTATTCTTGGTTGAGAGGCTGTGGTTGGTCTCTGCTGTGGTTTTCCCAGCATACCAAGACAGCAAATTTGGTGTTTATTTACGAAGGGTGCCAATTGTTTACGGCTTTTGGAGATTTTCTATCTTTTATTTTATTTCTTAATCATCCAAACATTCTTATTTCGGATAAACCCCCCTCCATCTCTCCCGAAATCAAAGTCTGGCTATGCGCCTGCTTATGACAGGTTTATCAGAACTGAATGGAGATCTTATTCGATATGTGACTCACTTAATTTTAAATAGATTATCATCTTTCCTCTGAAAAATGTCGATGATGACCAGCACTTAAAACCATGCCATTAAAGAATCATAAGAAGTAGTCAGCAAAGCTGGGGGTTTGGGTGCCACACACATTTGAATCTACAAAGCGGTAAGCCAGCGGCAAATTTCAGAAAACATACCTACATACTGAGCACATTTTACCATCATGCAGATGTTTTGATTAACATTAAATGGTTAGGGTCTGCTGGTTTTGCCACATGAGTGGAATAACCATGGGTACCCACAGTTCAGTAACAAACAGTTCACAGCAATATACCATTGTAATATTCCATAATTCAATGGAGCTCTTCTCTCATTCGCATACATTTTAAAAACATAAAAAAGGGTATACCTTAACCCTGCAGGACTCGCGCCCCTTTTCGGAACGCGAGTACTCGCGCTGAGCCTGTCAGGCTCTATTTTATTGTTGAGGTCTCAGCCTATGAAAGTCGATTATTTTTCTTTTTCTGTTTGTTTAAATGAAATTAATAATACTTAAACGGTCCATTTAATTAAAACCAAGCCCATTTACGTCTGATAAAATATTTAATTAACACTTCATTTCGGCACGGATATAAAATACATTGCCATTACTTGTTATTGATTTATTGACTCGTAAAACCACCACACGGTGTTAATATCAGGATAGAAAGAACATTATGAGAAAAAATTAGCAATGAACATTATTATGCAAGCATGCACTACATAATAAATGTGCATGCTCGAGACAGATGCACTTTCCACAATTTTCGCAGACATATCTGGTAAATCTATTTTTCCTGTATCCACAGTCCGCACACCTTTTTCTAATTCCAGTGCACTTTGGGTTCTCTATATTTTTAGATGCCTTTGGCTCGTCTATTCTGCTAGTCTTGATAGGCTCGTCTAATATTTTCCCCTAACTCTTTGGGGAGTGTTTTTATAGTTCCCCTTCTTTTCACATGTTCATCTACGAGCTCAACTGACAATTGCCTCAGATACGCTCTCCGAGATTTTACTTCTAAGTTTTTGTTTCCGAGGTAAACAATGTAGGAATTTATCCCAGCAATATTTAACATTGCGTAAAGAACTGTCATAGGCCAACCTGGCCATTGCCCAATAGGCCGTGTATTTCTTGATACATTGTATGCCGTGCATAACTGATCTATTGTATCTACTCCCGATTTTGTCATGTTATAAAAAGTTATCATTTCTGGCTTTCTTTCGTCGCCAGTACATTCATCAATTTTTTTGTCATGGTGCATGGTTGAAATCATAATCACATTCTTATTCTTTCTTGGAATGTATGACGCCAAAGTACAATCCTTATGGAAAGCAAATAAACTGGATTTTTCAGGGCGATTTTTTGTTTCAACGAAACAAGGAGGCAATTCCCGCTTATTTTTGCGAATTGTTCCAACCATGGTTAGACGGCATTTCAAGAGATCATTTGCTAAACCAAAACTGGTGAACCAATTGTCAATCGTTATATTTCGACCAGTACTGCTGATAGGGGAGCATAACCTCTTCACGACATCAGAAGGACTGTTGCTGACTGAATACGGTCCATTGGGTTGTTTGCCAGCATAAATTTCTAAGTTATAAGCATAAAAAACTCTAGCATCTACCAAAGCAAAAATTTTTATCCCGAATTTGTTAGGCTTACTTGGGATATATTGTCGGAATGCGCAACGGCCTCGAAAACCCTCAAGTTTCTCATCAATAGTTGTGTATTCACCAATAGTGTAAGCACTCTCACAATTGCTGACAAATTTTTCAAATATCTCTCGAATCGGAGCTAGCCTATCAATTTTTTTTCTGTCTTCCCAGGTGTTTTTTTCGTCAAAACGTAAACATTGCAGCAAAAAATGGAAACGTTTTCTTGACATAACCACTGGAAACATCTCAATCCCAGTCTTATCAGAAGCCCAAATGTCAGCAGAGTTTAGGCGATTCATTTTACGGACACCAGCTAAATAAAGAAGGCCAAATAATGCCCTAATCTCAATAGCATCTGTCTCCTTAGCATCTCGATCTCGGGTATACCGATCTCCAACGGATTGAATTTGGATATTTGTATTTTCTGTAATTGTTCTAAGCATTTCATTATCAAAAAAACACTCCCAGCAAGCTAAAACAGAATCAGCATTTTTAGCCTGACCTTTTACCCCAGGAAGTTGTGAAAATATATTATGCGCTCTTGTTCGAACGTTTTTAGGTGGTGAATCTGTTACCCACTTTGTTACTTTGTCTTTACCGAGTAGTTGAGCTGAAGCACTAGTCTCAGAGTCACTGTCACTATAGTTCTCCTCACTGCTGTCCATTTCCTGCTCAGTCTCCGAGCTGCCTTCCCTTTCCTCAACGTTGTCCTCTTCATCTTCCAACTCCCCTTCGGACGACACTGGTTCAGATGAGTCAAGACACTGAGTAAGCAACCGCGTAATTTCTTCTACGTCTGAGGGCTTATTTGGATCGTACTTCATTTTCTTTGCCATTAATGAAAGATGAAAAAAATACCAAAGTGAATATAGTTGTGTCTTCAAAGTAAAGAATTATTGTATGGTAAATGTAAAAAAAATTGTATTGAAAAAGTATAACATGCTGAGTGATAGAAATTTTTTAATTACAAGTATGATTTATCAATTAATTTTTAGATGAAAGGATACTCACGGTTCTGTGGCGGAAACTCTGGCGCAGTTGAAACTTCAGCGAGGAGAGCACCTCCAATTACTGTAGACTCTCTAGTCAGAATGACCGTGTCCTTATAGCCTCCGGGTTGCGAAGTGATTTCTTGGCTGCCGAGTTGTGAAGTGAATACACTTTTCGAGAAGAGGTCTATTTATACAAGCCATCACTGCTAACTTAGTGTCAAACCATAACATGTAGCTTACATGTTATGTCAATTCAAGCGCGCTTGAAATTATAGCAGGAAGAGTAAAAATGACTTCTCCAACATACTCCTATGTGAATAGTTTTGAATTTCAAAATATTAAGCCGATTAAGCAGAAGAAGACCCTTTATGAAAAGTAGAGTGTTTGAAGTTAGCGAAAAAATATTACATTGTCTCTATACACGCAATAAGCGGAAAAGAAAAGGCTAAGAGTGAGAATCCAAAATGTAACACGAGCGCTCGCGTAGAGCCTGAGGGGCTCAGACCGCGTGCATATGAAGCAAAAGTATCCTATTCCAACCTGGCGATAGTTTGATCAGGATATTCTGCGCATGTAAAAAGTTACCAAAAGAGTAAGGAAAAGGTAGAGAAAATCTGAGCGCATTGTTGAGAATCGCTCGGGAATTATAGCGAAAATGTTAACAATGTGAGCCTAGCAGGCTCAGCGCGAGTTCCGCAGGGTTAAGATACTCGTGCATGATTTGACTGTGGGGCATTGAATTCTGGGAGTTCTTAAACATTTTACCAAATTTCATCAAAATCTGCAGTGGATGATCTAATACATAATGAGTAGGTAGAGATGGAATCACTAGTAGCGCATGTATAGATCTACCGTAAACAATTCATTAATTCACAATTAATGGAAGCCATTGGTCATTGAAGTAAGCAAGTAAAGAAGCAAGGGATCAACCAGTTTCAGTATGTGATTCCATCACCAGCTATGTCCAGCATTTCCAGCGACTGACAATTTTCCAATAGATGGGTATCTCAATTCATCCACCAAATGGCACCACAAAATTAGCATTTTTTGAAGAAGAGATGCAAAAATTAGTTCATGTGGATGGTTTCCTCATACCTGTAAATTCTGTAAAATTCTTTGTGGGTTGGTACTCTTAGGAATGGCAGAAACACCACGCTGAATGATGTGTCGAAGAAGGATTTGAGCCGGAGTTTTCCCATGTTTTTCAGCAACAGCTTTCACAACCTCATTGTTTAAAACATCAGGGAGCTCCTTACTGAAAAGTAGACAAGCATTCTTATGCCACTGCTGTGAGTGAGATTGAGATGGTTCAAATTTAGATTGAAATGTAAAAGTTATCATCAATAAATCTATAGAGAAGACTATTAAAACTAAATGAAAAGACAAAGCAAAAGAAAGATTGTTCAGAAATATTGTATTAACACATAAGTTCCCACTGAATTGATATGAGAAGAGAGCATTCTCATACCACGCAAAGATGAGACACTTGTTTGCGTTAGCAGTTCACTTGCATTTCATCTCCCCCTCTCCACCTAATCTGAGGTCACTCAGTTCTATTCTGCCATCAAATTCTCAATCCTTTACTTCACAGATTTTTGCAATGTCCATGCTAAATACAATTTACATAAAAGTCCCATTCTATTTTGCCATCTGAGTATTTCCCAGTCGAGTCAAGAGAGTGAAGAAAGAAAACAACATCAGCTCACCCCAGGAGTTGAGAAGAGCCACGTGAGCCAAGAGGGGAGTATGCACACACTTTAATGTTCTTGGAGTGGCAAAAGTTGACAAGGTCCTTCTGTTGAAAGTAAAGATGCAGCTCCACCTGCAACATTGAGGGCTTGATGCGCTCGGCTGAATTCCATAGGCGTTCAATCTGCTTCTCATTGAAGTTTGATATTCCAATGGAGCGAGCCTTTCCAGCCAACACCTGATCTTCCATTGCCTTGATGAGATGAGAAAAGAAGGAACTTCAAAGTCGAAGCAAAATTCATCCTGAGAAGGGGAACATTTTCATTGAATAGGCATCAACCCCATTTTATAAATTTGAATAAAATGCCAATGTGCTGCACTGGATCAAATTTCACTCCTCTTAAAAGTTGAACGTCCATTTTATAACGATTAATGAAAAAAGTCATATGATAAGCTCATTGGTCTAATAATAATAATAATAATAATATTTTTATTAGCCCAAGGACCATGATTTTCTTGGTATACATAGTATAAGGCACGTCAATATTAACCCTTTCGTGCCAAAGTCTCTCGAAGGGAAATGCTTTCCCTGCTACAAGTAGCATTTCTGTACTCCTCTCTACGGAGCTCTCTTGTGGCGACGAATCGCTTAGGTATGCCTTTCGCTCATTTTTGAACCCCACTCGGCGGGACACTATGCCCTTCCCCCAGGCACTCGGCTCGACCCCCCAACCCTTAGCTGCCCCTCTCTCAGCAGCTCAGCAGAAGGCTGCTGTAAGTTTGTTGCATTAACGTTATTTAAAAAAAATAATTTATGCTGAAAACTTCAAAACCTTATACCTTTAAATGAATTCGTAATGTTATTCTGAGCATTTTACAATTTTAAACAAAATTCTAGTGTTAATATTAACAAATTTAGAGTTATATTTAGAGCTCAAACTACTGAGAGTTCCACACAAGAACTCCATTACTATCAATGCTAGAATTTCATTTGAAATTTGCTAAGGCTCAACAAAGAACAAATAATTCACTTCATTAAGTTAAAAATTTTGTAGTGTGAAAAAATAATTGACTCGAATTGCCAATATTGCCATTGCCATTACAATACATTGCCAATAACCATTGCCAACACAATAAATTAACTGTGGATTAATGCAGCAAGGAGGGCTACTAATGATATGGAGGGTCGAGCTCACTTGCCGAGGAAAGGGTCTGGGCTGTCCTAAGCTGGGTCGCAAGGTTTTACTGCATACCTAGAATGAATGCTCCTGTATCGGTCACTTCCCCTCCCTCACATCAGCTATACCGAACTTAGGTCTTTTGCAATGGTTTTTCTCCGTCGGCCATAGCTGACATTTGTTTGTTTGCGTAGGAAAATTCATGTCGGTAGTACCCGACGCTAGGCACGAAACGGTTAAGCCCTGAAATTACATTATGAGCACCCCTTTCCTGTAATTATTTTTCTTTTTTGGTTGATTCTAGAAGGGGATTTTGTCAGCCATAGAAAATCAAATTTGATTCCTAATTTTACTATCACTTAAACAAAATGTCATTCTCCTCAACAGATGCTTCCACCATATACTTTTTACGTATGACATAGCTCCCTCTAATGGAATATAAATTACCTACAAAATGACATAAGTTACTCTTCTTCCCTTCTTTAACCTTAACCATGCAAAAGGTATACTAAGGAAGCCCAGTTAGAAGAGTAATATATTTAGTTAACACCTACAAGCCAAACATCTAACTCTATGCTAAGGAAATAAATAGGCTGGAAATGTGAAAGAAAAACATTGACTCAAATGCTATATGATTACGGTTAAAGCTATACTTATTGATATGCCTTCACAGTTTCTATAATCATATGTGCACATAATCTTGAAAATATTCTAAATCAGACTCACCTTCCAAATGGCAGCATGATCAGTGGATAAATCAATATCAATGATGCCCTCGTCAGACATGGGGTGAAGTTCATCACCCCTTTCATGATAGCCAAATGGAGTGTGCACCAAGTACAGATCAACATATGACAGCCCAAGGTAATCCAGGGACCTCTGCAAGTACTTCACCACTCCTGATGGACGATTTCCAACCTCTGGTAACTATGAACAAAGAGTTTAAGGTGAGCTGCCATTAACTCCCAGTGTGTCATCCTTCTCCTCTATCATATAACAGTACTGTACTTCACGAATTATTTTAAAACTACAGTGACCAAAAGTAAGGAATTTATTGCATGTTAATATTTTCTAACCATTCTGAAACCATTTGAGGGGGGATATGGAAACCATCAATACACCTGGTCAGGATTGTTGAATATGCTGCCAGAGTTGCTAATTATTCCACTGCTTTCATTGTTTTATTGACAATCTTACATCAATAGACTAGTTGATGGATAAATGTAATAACCGGTGGCTGGTTTATGCTTTGATATCCTTTCCTAGGGATTTTGTGTTGTTTTTATTTCCTCATATTTGTCTTTTTTGGTGGTTATACAAATGTTTTAAATTTTGAGTTAAGTTTTCAGTTACGATGCTTCATTGATTATGTACAATGGCCGTGATGACTGATGCTCTTCAAGAGAGTAAATTGGCAGACAGCTTGAGTATTGTACCAAGTGTGCCAGTATCCTTGAGCACTGATGTTTGATGTAGGTGATAGCAAAACAAGAAATGCCGAGGTAGTGACTGATTAAGATAACGACTATTTATGTAAATATATCACAAGTTGCAGAACATGAAGTAGGTTCTTACAACTACCAATAGATGGTACCATAGTTCACCAAAATTCATTTGGTTTGTGTTGTCATGGTGGCATGTAATTGTGTCTTGATCCTAAGGAGTGTTCTCATTGGATCCTTTCAAAACAATAGGAGACAAATTTATGTCTAAAGATAACATATCGCTAACATCGCAGATATGTTTCCTCAGATATCCCCAGGTACTCACTATCTATTCCTGCCCTGTTCTTTTTTTGGGGATATGCTTCTTACATCCATGATATCTGCAGACAGTCTTTAAAAATTCAAGGATATGTTTAACCTTGTGCTAAATGGGACTTATGCTTTGATTGAGGGGAACATTTTCAATAGTAACTTAAAATTTGACTGGATTATCTGACAATGAAAAAATGGGCTTAATTACATTGCTATTCCATTGAAATGATGAACTACTAAAGGCAATAGGATACCTAAATATTAAAATAAAGAGCAACAAATATTGATTAAATAAAAGTCAAACTCCCACAAAATTCACTCTAAAACTCTTAATCTACATCCAGATATTAATCAGGCCTAATTATTAGGGTATGTGTTTACAGTAATCTTTGATTCAATTGCATTGTTTTGCAATGAGTCAGTAATTTCACCATCACAGTTACGCTTAAAGTTAACACAATCTACCTGAGAATACTCAGTTGTTTTTTTTTAATTACGCCCATCAAGAATACTGACAGTATATTATTGATCGTACAGGAAACAAAATTGTTGGAATGGTTTGAATTTAGAGCCAAAATGTGGTCCTGCAACATTTTCATTGTTTGTGAATTTGTCATACTTACTAGAATTATCAAAATTGTGTTAGTCTTTTATTTGTTTAGAATGTTAATATTGTTGTAGAATGTTCTAGAGTCAGTAGAGCCAGTAAGGAGACTGCGTGTGTAATGTGTTGAGTTACGTAAGCAAATAAAGACCCGAGTTTTGAGTATTAAACCATTATTATTTGCCCCAAACTTTGTCGTTTTTGATAAAGAGAGGTATGCCAATAACAGGCAGTCATGTGATGTACACTAAAAGTGAAAGCTGATGCTATAGAGTGATAAAAGAATAACCCCTAAGTATGCTTTTGAAGAGTCAAATATTGTTATATTGATGACAAGGATAAAGACAGTGTTAAATGAGTAAGTGACTTTTACACTTTTCATATTTATTGTATGTAAAATGCAATCTAAATGATTTTTCATCATTCAATTCTTATATGTACCTACACCTTTGAAACATTAATATCATTGTATTAGGGTAATTGAATAGGTGTTTAAAAATTTATGTACTACGAGATGAAAAATTAGGCACTAATAATGTGTGGAAAATCTTAAAACTCTCTGCCTCTAACTTAAGAGAGTTTAATAAATAAATTTAGATAATAACATACATATCCAACTATGTGTGAGACAATCTCTTGACAGAAATCTGGGTGCACTTACAAAAGTTGATTCTGATAATTTGATAGTTCATCACCATACCTTAGTGACAATAAATAAATCCTCTCTCTTGATCTTCCCAGAGTCAATCCATTTCTTGATGACTCTTCCAAGGACTTTTTCATTTTCATATGCATATGCAGTATCTATGTGTCTGTAACCAGCTTCCAATGCACACTCCACAGCCTTTTCCAGTTCTTCATCAGATGCCTTTTGGGAGGAAAAATGATTGAATGCCATTACAAACAAGGTATTTCAACAGAAGTAAGAGTGGATTTAGGTATGCCCAGATCAGAAGAACGTTATTGACAGCATGATAGTAATTACCAATGTATATACCATTAACCTTGGCACATAGGTTTTTTGGGGGGTTAGTCTCAATCTATCCATAACCAGGAATTTAACTGTACCATAAGTAAGATAACACAAATAATTTTAAAAGCTGTTAGTGTGCTACTTCCTTTACTTATATTGAAAATCGGAAGTAATCTTATCTTGACACAATTGCGTAACTGGCAGTGAACAAACGACACCTCAAAGCTGTTTAGCTCCTTGAATGTGCATACTTTTTTGCTCAAGATGATCATCTCCAGCATTACATTGTGAACACCTTTTTTATGCTAACAATAAGTTCAAGAGAAGCTCATTCCCTACGCATGCAATTTGGTCTTGTATTTTTTAAAAATTCCATGAAGGAGAACTACTATAGTGTAACAATCGTAAATTTAGAGCAGGAAAATAATACAACGAGACACAAGTGCTAATGTAATTCAGTAACAATTTACAAAAAAAATTAAAAAGTTGAAAAAATAAACTTTGAGCAGAAATGAATTGATATGGGATAGAGTATTCTTCTCATCAGGGTGGGCTTCAATCTTCATTTGGTACTTTTGACCTTATTAGCATTGAAGTGACCCTTTATTACAATTAAAGCCGTCCCCGGTGGCGACGGGGTCAAGTCCTCGCTTGCAAAACCGAGGGTCGCGGGTTCAAGTCCCACCTGGGTGGGTTTTTCACCACCTAGGGCATGGATATATGTCAAGTTCTGTTGGTCCGGTCCCTGGAAAACCTGATGACAGGCTCAGCAGCCAATCGGGATTCCGGGGACATACGGGCCAACAGAATCATCCGGCAAACAAAAAAAATAGTTAGTTAACACATCTACAGGTGGTGTCAGAATCAACCTCATAGAAACCTCCATTCTCTAAGATATCGAAATATATCTCCCCCAAACGTAGGATATGGCAGAATTTTCGTATGATCGCGCAGTAGCTTGTGGTAATGGCAATCAGGAATGTGACCAGTGATGTCATCCCTCCAGCGGCCAATGAAAAATCGTAATCGCTCGTACGTTCTCCCCAAATTTTATATTTTAAAATTATCACAAAATGTAATACATCATTCTTATCAACGACGTTTTGTACTTTTCATTATCTGCTTGTCGAAAACTAAAGGATAGACAAAATTATTTTACACTCTAAATTTGTAGTTTAACACCCCATCGGAGCACGGTCTTCGTCTCGTAGAAAACAAGGCACCTCAGGAGCTCAGTGTCGCCATAGTGATTCTAGGCGACAGCGCCTGAGACGCCACATCCGCATTTCGTTAGACGCACAGCGCCTCTGTAGCGACAGAGGGACCCTTCCGTTCAAAAAGTTGAACAGATAAAAAGAAATTAGCGCCATAAACCTCGACTATTCTCAAGGTATATGTTACGCGCACATGAACGGATTTGAATGGAACAGCGGAGGACTTGAACTTCGTGGAATGGAGCATTGTAAGCTGGCGAAACGCTCGGTAATCTCCCAGATGACATTATTCTCCATAGGCACTCACAAAACAGACTGCAACAGTATGCTTAGCGCATAGCTATCGAATTCTTTCGATATAAGCATTTGACAACGAGAGATTTATAGCACAGAGAAATTAAAAACTTAACAATATCTACGTTAGAATCTTTACGGGAAATCAACACAAAAACAACGGTCGCGGATGCAATTATCGACTATTTGCTCTTTGAAGAATCCGATTATTATTCTAGAATATTCAGGACATGAACATGACATTCAGTTCAATGGAAGTAGTCATAGACAGAAACATAAATATCCTAAAACGAACGGAAATACCCAAAAATGAAACTCCATCGATCAGTAAAAGGCTAAACCAAAGCAGAAAGGTTCGAGAATACAGCCATATGATATACTAAATCCATCACACACAAAAACTGACGACGGCAAAGCAAAATGGAAAGACCATGTGATGCGGAGGCCAAGACAGGGTATTCTAAAAGAACCAATAGAAATATTATCCATTTGGAAAGAGAAGAACCGGAAGACCAAGGACCAGATGGTGAATGTCAAGACAGAGAATTAAGTTTAATGCGGGAAGGAAGGTGAAGATCCTGACACCTCCTTGGGTACAACGTGGAGGGTACTTAAAGCATAGAGTTATTAAGGTACGAAATAATATTTTTGTGCGAGGCAAGTTATTCATTTGCATACACGACGTCAGGCTTATTCTCTTTTTTTCGTCGAAGGCAGCCTTCTAATTATGTCACTTCCTTTATCCTTTTACGACGTATTATCGTTATTCTTACATGCACATGATTTCCATTTTTTATCATCATTTAATAATATTGCCTCCATATTTTTACAATTCAATCATAATTCTTAAGAATTAAATCTTCAAATTTCTCGTGGCTAGGTCACAAAATAATAGTATTTATTCTATACCAACGTTTCGGAATTTAATCTTTTCATCATCAGGGCTGTTACAATAAATCAAATTAGATTGAAGGTCAGTAACATTGACGGTTAATAGTAATAATAGTTCTTAAGAAAATACGTCGTGAAAAGATAAGGAAGTGACATAATCAAAAGGCTGCCTTCGACCGAAAAAAAGAGAATAGGCCTGACGTAGTGTATGCAAATGAAAAAAACTTGAGGTACGTAACACCAGATTTCTTATTATCTTTATGGTTGTTACAGCCATAGGCAGCGCAGGCGACCATCTAAAATGAAGTATTTTTACCAATTTATTGTACACATTGCCGCGAATAATACATCGTAAAATTCATTTAAAAAGAAATATAAAGCAGTTAATTACCTCAGATATTTCACTTGAAAGCAGTAAACACAATAACTCGTCTTCAGAATAATCGTCCCGTCTCACGATCTCTTACGGAAATCAGTGTTCTTACGGTCACTCAATATGGCGGAAAACTTTCACCGTGGCTTCACCTGAAATTCGTCACGCCACCTCTGTTGAACTATATACTCTAAGACTTAAAGTACAGCACTCCGTCCGTCGAATGACTGCCGTTGGCTGAAAGTTAACAATAAGTTCCCTTTCATGAATTTTAGGACTGGGTAATTCCCAGAAAATTCATGAAAGAAATTTTAATTCCAACGTCAATTGGCGCCTTCCTTGAATCAGGGTTAACGCGAGAACCTAGGCCGTCCCGACCGAACCTTCTGTCGCGGATTTCGAGGAAGTGTGGCCATTTACCGTTTTGAATGAGATGTGAAAGCACACAGCGTCATTGCCCAAATTTAGCCATTTTCTAGCAGGGCACCTGGACGGGATAAGGCAAGCTACCAGCCTGAGGACGGTCAATGCTGCACAGGTGCACG
The DNA here is from genome assembly GCA_963169105.1 of Ceriagrion tenellum. Lineage (NCBI taxonomy): Eukaryota > Metazoa > Arthropoda > Insecta > Odonata > Coenagrionidae > Ceriagrion > Ceriagrion tenellum. The sequence goes on along the minus strand of OY720642.1, from coordinate 136,446,471 downwards.
ACTCGCCAACCGAATTTCCTTTCACGGGAAGGACAGTTTAGAATTGGCATCATCTTAAAACATCCCGTGTCTTGGTTTCCACGTTCACCTTTCCGGTTCACGATTAGCCGTTCACTATATTGTTCGTCCGTTAACCTTTGTTAATTATAATCAGTCGCCTTTGTTATTATTCGGCTGGATAACGCCGAAGTTCACATAGCGCCGTGGATTTGTTTGCAATCAACGAAAGAGGGAGAATATGGACGAGAATGAGAATTAAACTACGTAGCAATGCATAAAATACATACGAAGTAGGCAACACGAATGTCTAGTGCCAAGATTTTGTCGCCCAGTGACAATACTTCGTATCGACAAAAAAAGGAAAAAAGTTCTACGCGTTAGAAAATAATTTTTTCCATTAGAAGGTAATTTCTTTAAAAAAAGGCTCTGTAAAGGGTCAACTTTTTTTCGCGCAGCAGCAGTAAAGTGGACACTTTACAGCCAGAGAGCAAAAAAAAACTTTTTGATAATTTTAATGGGGCTTTCGGTAATGGAGGGGGTTCAAGCAGTTTTAGTGTCGCCCAGTGAAGATTCCTTAATGCATGCTCTGCTACGTAGGTACTACCGGAGTAAACTGCCATAGCTTAGGGCGAGAGTGAAATCCACGGAATCGGCTGGAGTACTGCGATGTGGAAGGTAACGGGATACCACTGCAATGGAGTCAGTCCAAGATGATATCGCAGTTGAAATACGCGTAGGGGAGAGCGGGGATAGTTGGGTACACTTTGGTATCTTGAATTTTCTATTTTTATGATAACTATTTTAAACGAAACAATTATGCAAGCGCATTGATACACTATTCACCTGCAATAAATAGCAACTTTGGGTAAAAAATTATTATAGGTAAAGTTTATAAAAAATATTTCCTAAAACAAAACAGGTGTACGAACATGCCTCCTATGCGGGGCAAGTTGATACACAGGCCGGAGCACGTTCGTGCACGTGCATAAGGCTCGTAGGATCAATATAGAAAGCTTTTGCCGTGGCATAAAGTTACCTGTTAGCCCCACATGCAATCAAAGCATTACAAGAGTACCCATCATCGTCATCACTGTTACTGCCAACGATAGAACGATTTCTTTTCTTACTTGCAGCATTTATGAGACCACTTTTTTGTATTTCACACACCAAATCCAATTTACTCCAGGTTTTGAATTTTCATAAGACCCCAGGTACGTTTCATTTTTTCTCTTTTGCAGCACCCATTTCTTCTCCAAAAAAGGGTTTTTTCAGCATTGTCTGTCATGATTGACAACTTATGCTTCTTTGATCCACCCATGATTTGATCAGTTTCTTTGAACGTACTAGCATCGTCACCATATTTTTCATCTGACCTGACCTACAGTTGTCCATTATAAGTTCACAGTAAATTTGAACATATCAACTTATTGCCAAATGATTACTCTTCAAAACTGTACTACAATGAATACCATAGTTAAGTTGGTTAACTCTATGTTAACAAGGAAATGAGGTTAACGAATATCACAAGCCGGCTCAAAAAAACACTCAGTGCAAGCTTTATTCGAGACGGAGACAATTAGCCCACAGGCAGCGTGTGTTTGATAGTGAAGAGGGAGGTGGGGCCAGGCACACTGTCGCTGGCTGTCTTGCTAACCCCACCCCTTCACCTTTTAAAGGATGAAGTATGTACGTATGATATGCAGATGATATGACAACGACAGAAGTTTAAACAAACTAATTAAATAAAAGATGATACTACAAAAATGCAACAGAATTTCAAAGAAAACTGCCGGTATCACGAAAGCAGAGGATAATTAACAAACTATAAGGCTTAACACGAGCGTAGAAAAACGATAGTATAACTCAATAAATATTCGCCGCTAACAGTGAAAAGTGAATATCGTCGACAAGTCTCAGTTAATTCGTAAACCACTTTTGAAATTAATACTTTTGAGTAACAAATGAAATACCTAAAAAATTACTTCATATTATCAATAGTTTAGGCGCGACGAAGATAGTAGTTGCCAGATAATGCACTTGCGTTTCGTTTTATAAATAAGACCATCTTTCATCTCCATTGTTACCTGTACATTTTTGGGTTTCCGGACTCGAAAAATTAATTAAGAGACTGATGACTGTGGTGTTTAAAATATTAAACTATCATTTGATAGAACTTTGAATTTAGTTAAAGAGGCTAAAAAAACATACACCAGATTTTTGTCCAAGCCATTGTAAATTGTTTTTAATCTTCCCGCATTGCAAACCTAACTTTTATTCTAAAGCAGTGAATACACCCTGAAGCTTCGAGTATCAGGACTTCATATATCACTCCGCGTGTCACGCCAAGTCTCAATTCGCAAAGGAAAAGCGAAGGAGATATGAGGAAGTGCACGGGTCAAAGGCCACGACCGACCTCATCGATCTAAACATATTCTCGGGTCGATATTTGCCTTCGGGGATAACGATTCCCGCTCTAACGCATCTCATGCGGAGTTTCAAAGAATTTCCGAGAATGAATCCGAGACTCCGTCCGCCACAGAATAAAGGAATAGCCCGTCAGTACCACGCACCGATAGACCAACACAGCCTGGATATGTGAAAAAACCTTTGAAGGAGGCCTTCCTCCTCCCCCTACTCCTCACCACCACGACGTCCATCAATACAGTGTTATGGTAGTGACGGCCGAGGCGAGCGTTTCAGGCCTCAATTTCGCTCTACTCCTGTTTACGCGTCACTCAATTACGCGTTAACTATTTAAGATATTGACTTCGGGTTTACTTTATTTGGTTTGAAAGATATAATTCCAAAAGATGATGCAAAAGAAAACTTTTCATCCCTTTGGGTTAGTGAGGAAACTTACCTGAACTTTGGCTAACAAAAACTCGCTTCTCGGCCAGAAATTTGAAAATGGGAGACGGTCAATCTCTGGCGACGTCATTCTTCTATACGATACGTAAAGAATATCCATCATTACTCATTTTGGAGGTCGCAATCGTTAAAACGGTGGACCCTTGCTCGCTAAAAATCTAACTATTTTCGATCACTATGGGGGCGAACCGTGCGTCTTAACCGAACGCCCTCCGTGACTGAGCGAATCAAAATAAAAACTCAGTTCCAAATCTTCCTTTGAAAAAAAAGACTCCATCCGTTGAGGAAATGCGTTAATTATTGCTACCCAAAATTAAGGGAACATGACAAGCCGATAATTCCACGGTTATATTTTAAATTAACTCTTTTTTTTAGAGTCGTAGACGGCGATTAGAGCGTTATTTCTCTGGATCTCTATCTACATTTTGACTTCAATTATAATCGTTAATACTTATTATCGAAGTAATTAGCTTTCATTTGAGTATTCTACCTGCTGATTGGTAGGTTTTCGGACAGTTTTTATCCTACTAGTACGCTGTTTCGTAATGGCTTCTTTGGATGACCAGCCATTAGATCCCTCTTGAATTCCTCATACACTCTCCCACTTCTTATTTAGTCCTGGATTCCTATCTACCTCCCTTTCCTCCTCCATTGTTCCCCCCTCTAATATCCTCTTTAGCATTCCCTCTTCTTCCAATACATCCTCCATCCATCTCTTCTGCCTCCTCCGAACCTCCACCACTAGTTTTCTCTCCTCTCCAACCACATCCAATACCTCCTCGTTCGTCTTCCTCACCACCCTCTCCATCCTTCCTTCTCCACACCCACATCTCAAACGTCTCGAGTCAACGTATATCCTCCCATCTGCAATGACCAGGTCTCTGCCCCATACAACGCCACGCTCCATTTCACAGTTTCCACCAACTTTTTCTTTACGTATCCACTCAAGACCCCCCTCATCAACTTCCCCCCTCTTTGAAAATACTTCCTTGGCTTGAGCAATTCCACATCTTGCGTCCTTACCACTAAAACCTTTCTCCTCTGAAATACTAACCAGATATGTAAACTGCTCGACTTTCTCTATTTTGTGCCCTACAACCCTAATATTCATCCCGGCCTGCTTACTTATAGAGAGTCTCACCTTTTTCGTCTTCTTATGGTTTATCTTCATCCGATACCTCTCGCACTGCACCACTAACGCGTTCATCATTGACTGTAGCCCCTTGGCAGATTGACACACCAATGCTCTATCATCTGAAAATCTCACTGACTTTCATTCCCCTTCTACTTTTATCCCTATCTCCCGCACGCCCCCCTTACCTTTTCCTCTAAATACACGTTACACAGCAACGGCGATAGAGGGCATCCCTGCGGCACTCCACGTCCTATCACGGCTCAACCCGATTCTCCATCGGCGACCCAAACCTGTGCCGTTTGGTTCATATTCCGGATGAGACGTCTGTCCCTCCAATCAATCCCTAACTTCTTCAGCACTTTCATTAATTTCGACCAGTCCACCCTATCAAACGCTATCTCCAAATCCACAAAGCACACAAAAACATCATTCCAATAATCCAGGTTTCTTCCCATTAGCGCCCTCATCACTCCTGTTGCATCCCGCGTTCCCATTCCTCATCTAAAGCCAAACTTGTCGTCCCTAAAGTATTCTTTAGCCTTGCTCTCTAGCCTCCTATTTACGATTTTATGGATTACCTTAGTTGAATGGGATATCAAGCGGGTAGTCCTATAGTCTTCCCAAGCTTTTGCCTTACCCTCTTTCCTTATCGGAATAATAAGGATCGTCTTCGTGAAACCTTACGGCCACACTCCTTCCAAATAAATCATACGAAAACAAACGAAATTATTAATCATCGATTTCTCTGGAGGAACGGTGCTTTTTTCAGTGAACACAGAAAAAGTTCCATAAGAATCGGAATTACGAGAGAAATATTATCTACCAAAATTTACATATGAACACATCTTGTCAATATTTGGTAAATAAAAAATGAAAAAAATTGATTTTATCGAGATATTATTACTTTTTTTTACTACTTCGTCGCATTGACCCGCGATAAAAACTCACATCTACGATGCAAGGGAAAAACAAACGCTGGCCAAAGCCCGTGAAAGCGGTCATAGAAACCTCCGACTACTCCGCTGTTCCTGTTTGGCCTTGCGGCTTGCTATCAGCTGCGGTGGTTTGCAATTGACGGTGGTTGGACTAGGTAGGGGATATTACGACCGGATGCCAAGCATCCTATTCCTTGATTTGGTTGCGTCACTGAGCGCATGTCACCTATTGCGGTCATCTGTTTCGCAAGTAATCAAAAAGATTTATTACAATTATTTCCCATTGAAGGAAATTCCACTAATTGAGCACGAAAACAGTTCTTACTAACGAGCATATACAATCAGCGGAAAATGACAATTCATTCCTCTGCACAAATTTGTCACTGAATGCCACCAAAATATCTGAAACACTATTTAATTAAATATCTCATAACTTTCAGCATGATCGCTAATGATTTTTTCCTGGAGAAATGGGAATTTATCCATTTAATCGTGTAAGATCAACTACCTACGTGCGGAGTATGTAAAAGTAGTCTTAGGTGACCGGCTTCAAGCGTTGCAATTGCACAAAAAGCTACTCTTTACGTTGATTATAATCCGTGAGACCACAACAGCAGCTGTCAAGATGACACTTTTAACTAGATTTTGCGATACGAAGTGTGGCTAATTGGTTGATTTGCTCCCGAAATTCTAGTATCCTTAACTGCAACTCTAAGGACAAACAGCTAGCCATGCACGTTGTCGGTATATCTTTTGCATCTCTGAGCATTTATTTAATGCAAATTATGTAGAATAATTCGAATAGTAAACCCAACATTGGAAGCATACCAACAATGTGATGCACGTTGGAGAAATTTCACTCCCAGACAAGTAGTTGTCGGTTTTTGCTCATGTATTTATAATTTGAGTATCAATAACACTATTAGGGTATAGTGTAGTGCGTGTTGGAGATAATTCGCCCCCCGCCACACACTATTGAGGTGGCTTTAAGAATATTATGAAGAATCACAATGAAATTCCTAAATACGGAAATAGTACTATTCATGCAACAGCAAGATGAAAAGGGGCATAAATTATATTTTGAGCTTTACAGTTCCTAAAATTTAACCATGACAGATCACAGGATGAACACATTCACGAGCATAGTTAGCCGGATGTTCAACGTGCAGGCTACGGTAACCATGGGTAACCACACGTTCTTTCGGAGCAGAAAACATAATTCCGAACGGACATTATACGGAATCCGCTTGGGAAGACATTAGGATTACTTGCGACATGACGAGAGGAGCCTGATCCACTGAATGGTGGCGCCACAGTTTCCTATGAAATAAAGCAGAAAAAGTTCTGGGATTTGAGCCTGTCCTCAGGCGCGGTGAGTCAAGGGCAATATGGCGCAGCGCGTTGGAATGCATGAACTCATAGATTAGGGGGAATAGCTGGATAATGGCTAATTATTAATGACTCCATTGGTGATTGACAGATTCTGAGCAGAGAGGGGACAGGTCAACGAGTTATAACCAGCGCTGACCTTGTGAGTGACGTTCCCCAGAATTTCCTTTTTAAAAACACAAAAATATGAACTATCGCTAGAAAAAATGAACGCCATACTAATGAGTATCATTCACCTCCAGGTGTAGAGATACAGCCCACGAGGAGCGAAGATATGGAAACAAATGGAACATTTCAATGCCATGTCAAACAATTTCAGGACAATTGATCACATAGGCGATATCAGATGATGAGTCTAATTGGAAAATCGATAATAAATCAATCGCTCCCATTAATGTTTCAGTAATGCTACTAACGAAATCATTTAATACGAAAAACATAATTCGGCGAAAATATTATTCCAACATTTTAAAATAGACATGAAGACTTCGTTGCATACTGCAACAGTAAACAGTGGATATAAAAACCCATGCATTAATCATTATTTTACTTTGATACAAGACCATTTGGGGTCCAAGAGTAGCAATAGTCTTTGAAGTGAGCAAACATAATTATGTCCTACAGCGTAGTGAAAAAATAACCCGTATGAGAGTAGACGATATTTGTAAAAGGTTTATACTACATTTAGTTTTTGGATAGATGTTAGAATATATTCAACAATTGCGTTTCCTCCCAACTGACAGGCAGCTTTCTGGACAATCTTCGTCCCAACATCTCAATTTCTGGGTCATCATTTCGCTTTCCCTCGTATATCTGGCTCGCCATATGGCTTGCATTCCTCCGACCCCATACGTCCCCTAGCTTTCCTACCCTGAAGGCGATGGGGTAGGCGGTCGTCGAAACGTCGGCAAGCAAATACCTGACCTGGAGGTAAACCCGAGAACACGTCACTAATCTAGTTAGTAGTTTCAGGCGTAACTTTGTAGAATCTGTTAACCTTGTAATGATAACTCGCAACTTTGTGATTTCACATATCTTTATTTGGAACAACAAATCGAGTCAAAAAAATAGTATCGAGTAATAGATCGAGTTCCAAATAAAGATATGTGGAATCACAAAGTTACGAGTTGTCATAATAACGTCACTAATCTCGCAATTTCGTCCAAGCTCCACCCCTCTTCCTCAATGTACCACCCCTCCACCACACCACCCCTCCACCACCCTCCCCTTCCCTTCCCCCTCCCAGTCTCATCCGCTACTACTTGCTGAATCGGTGCAAAAATTACGTACACTCGAGTTTGGACACAGATTAAAAATAACCATTGAACTAACATTAATGCAAGTCACATCAAACTGCAGCTGATTTCATTTTGCGTTTAGCCATGGTTTCCGATTATTTTTACAATACAATTTTATTTATTTATCGCGATGAGAACGAAACAAGTGGCGGTTTTTTGGCATTTTCGAACGTAACGCTCTTTTTGACATTAAATAAGGAAGAAACTTGAAGCTTAATCGTGATGAAATTGTTAATACTTTGCAGGAAGCACACATTAAAACGTAGTTCCTCAATTTCAATTTTTTTAAATTTACCATTCAAAAACTCGTCAACTTTATGAAACAACTTTTTCTTGGTTGTGAATAGTATTGGAAGCAAGACTTTGGTCTTATTTCGAAGCTCTTTTCAGTAGTTTTTATAAAAATGATTGCCCTCGTTCACTCATGCTGTGAAATGCTGTAGATTTTCAACGAATTTAAAGAAAAACAACTAAGTATTTACGCGAGCTGAAGCGAGCGGTGACCCATCCGTCTTCGCGAGAGGGGTGGTGAAATTTTGAGCATTGTTGCCTCTTGGGGTGTTGGGGGCGGAACTCGTTACTCATCCGCTTCTACAGTGCAGTGTCACGAAGGGCCTAAATAATTAATCGTTGCACACACTTTTCGCATTAATTTTATATTGAGTAGCTACAGTGCTCTTTTTAATATGTAACCATTTCCCAACGCATATTCTCACCCGGGCTTTGACCTGCATCGGCAAGTTAAAAGAGGGTTCTTTAATGTTATTTTCCATGGGTTCGTCACGAATACCGCAGGAATACTGTAAAATATTTACAACTATCTACTAGTAAAGTATACACAAATATCTGCTTTAGTCATCTTATGCACAGTTGTCGGACCAGTTCTCTCCAACCACATCCAATACTTCCTCGCCACTCAGCTCACCCACTCCATTCTCCTCCAAACCCACTTCTATGACGGCTCCAGTCTAAAGTTCTGTATTTCCTCAAACAGAACTCATCTCTCCGATCCACACAGCTTCGTAAGATTGTACTGGTACTCTCGATTGAGCAGTGCCACGACATTCAATTCCTTGACACGGATGTCATTATACTGCTCGAGTCCTTGAAATATGTAATCGTGATCATCTCATTACGCACTGGTCATCGACGCGAATACGGTGTTTACAAGCAATCGGGGAATTTAGACGGGGTATCTAACGAATTTCTGCACGTACCGTCCCCAGAAGGGTACCTCTTGGGCCATTCTCATTCCCCATTGGCCGGGCCATGAAGTCTATTGTGCAAGTTTCAAGACCGTGCACCTTTGTTTCCAAGCCACTCGGTCACTTTATTCATCGTACTTATACACCTTTCAAATGGCCTCGTCATTACTCAACCTACCGACAAGAAGTCCAGCGCATCGTGAGTCATAATTTTCGTTACTATGGCAAAAAGGAAGAGTTTACGGTACAGAGCAATTGATTTCCCTCTTAACATTTTAATGGAAAAAGTACAAAGAACCTAATCTCTGGGTACATTTAAAAACTTAAGCACTGTCATGTAGCGATACGAAATTGCGCGGTTAGAGCTAGGGCTGATTCGCACGTTTATTTTATCCGAAACTTTTTAGTTCAAAAACTTCTACAATTATTGTCGGCCCCGGTGGAGGCGTGGTAAAGTCCTTGCCTGCTAACCCGAGGGTCACGGATTCGAATCCCGCCTGGGTAGATTATCCATTACCCAGGACATGGATGTTTATGTTAAATGAGTTAATAGGAAGAGAGGACGGTACAGTCCTAAATTCGCTCACAATAAAGTTATTATTATTATTTTCGTCAGAACTCTTTACAACATTATTCCTTTTTGATCATATAATATAACTGCAAACATTCGATATTTGTTAACCACTATTAAAATATTATGAAACGAATTATTTTGCGTTTAGGAGAAAATCTGTGCAGATGAAATTGAATTATTTCGAAATATACTCCAAGTGACACAAGGCTATGTGTTAAAACAGGCATTTCACTGCCAAGAAACCAAATCGGTGACAGGCATTTTTATGTATATGTATGCATATCAAGTATGTATATGCATGTATATCAAGTATCCTTTGGCGAAGTTTCGGCCAAATCCGTGAATGAGCAACAATGGCTCCAACCACCTCAAAGGAGGCCGTTAGAATGAGTTCGCGGGAAACAAATCGGAAGTATAGAGAAATAGGACTTAAGGACACTTACGCACGTCAAAGATCGGTACTAGAGTTGGTAGTTGGTTGGTGGTGGCCATTAGTTAAGTTGGTGGTTTTCGGCGATACTTTATGAAATTTGCTAAACAGTTTGAATGAATAGGGCACACTTTGTTTTTCCACAGTGAATTTAATGATTTACGACCACGGTTCCGACCTTTGGTCGTAAATCATGAAATTCATTGTGGAAAAACAAAGTGTGCCCTACTCATTAAAAACCGGTACTAGAAAAGATTAGATGCGCGCCAGAAGGAATAGCGAAAAATTCCTACGAATCGGGAGTCACATGAACTGATGAACTTCGACTACGAGCGAGCTGTTCGTCGAAACGTCGCCCAAAGAAAGCGTGCCACGCCCGAGACGACTTCATCCGAGTCATCTACCGGAAAAAGATAAACAGTCTTTCATCACGTCGGAGTCATCAACCACACATTGAGGACGTGGATACAAAAATCCTACGGCTAAAATGTCACAACAATTCTTGAGACAATCACTTGAACAAAGCCATAAACAGCATCACTTGAACAAAGCCGTGAAGACCGACGCGACTTTCAAGGAGGTTTGTCGACAGGTAGTGTGACTGGTTAATTGAATCGCTCCCGATTGATTGTATCCATATTTGCCAACAAGATACTAACGGCACGCCACAGTTTGGCGGCATAACTACCTATATTTCGTAGCTCTGTGCATTTGCGTGGTTGCAAAATACACTTATACATACAGTCTCATATCGGTAGCACGGTCGAAGTGTAGCATACATTTTTGACATTTCACCTCTTGATAGATTGGAGCGAGTTTTAACTGATGCACCGGAAGTTGTGGTTACATTAATAGAGTACGGGACAATGCACGTCAGTCATATTTGAGGTGGCTGTGTGTCCCGTAGGTGACTTCCATTCGAGCCAAGTTTCAACTTCTTAAACTTTACACCTTCAGGCGTCACTTCGTGGATGTATTTTATATTTGAATCCATAGTGAAAACACTGAATATAACTTACATTGGTCAAAAAGGACGAAATTTTAAGACCCGGATCAAAGAACACTCACGAAGTTACTTAAATATGGATACAAACTCACAATTTGCCAAGAATCTGCAGGATAATAATCACTTAAGTAATTTAATCCCCTAAATTCTACGTGCCCTACCAAAAGGTTTAAAGATGGATGCATTGGAGCAAATGGAAATTATCAGAGAGTAAAGCAACCTTTGCAATGAGTTACTTTTTCCACATCCCTCCCCACTCCTTCAAGAAAAAATTTCTCTTCTCACAAGCCCCTAAACCTATGTTCCCCTGCCTTCCCATCAAAAATTAGTGTTTTCTCCAAACTCCCTCCCCCCCGCTTCTTAGCGGGGGTTACTATCGTAACAATCGATAAATAAATATAAAATAAATATACACAATTGTACATATATAATATAAACGATACCTGAAGATGTAGCAAGCTGCGAAACGCGTATTACGTGAATAAATAGTTGTGGAAAAGTTCAAGGAATGTTTTCATTATGGATTCAAATATTTCAAATTCGTAGGTCACCTGGAAGTACTTCATGGCGAAACAGACGGACAGTTAGGATTTCGTTAATCGGTATAATATAATGATGTACTTTACAAAGAGCAATAACTCCCCCATTCAATTACATCACGTCAAAAATCTGGAATCGTCCACGATGAAGAAACGTTAATCACAATGGACCCTCAACATTATCATGCGTCTGACGTCATAGTCTCGACGGATCATCAGTTTCCATTGCAACAACCAGGATTTTCCGTGACAGTGGCGTCACGATTTCATCACCGCCAAAGAACGATCGGCTCCAATCCTTCTTCCCGATTATGGGTTTCAGAAATGGTTTCGGCTGCAGCATTTCAACGCTCTTTGACCCGAGTCTACTAATACCATAATCCATTACACATATGTTAATATTTAACTAACTTATGTTACCTTTATATGGGACGATTTGATTCGCAAATCGACTCCAATTTTCCAAAAACCTTCAAAGACGAGCCATCAACAAAGATTACTGCAACCGGCTAACCTGGTCAAACCGCCGACAGACTACCCGATACTATATGCGATCAACAATGGGACAAAGATGGATCCAAGTCTCGATCAACCCATTACCCATTATGGCAGAAATTATTCCCAATTTGGATAAGTGAAGTCATAAGAATTGTTACACTTCCAATTCAGCACAGGATACACGGGTAAAAACAATGCCTCAGCTGTCTGAGTCATTGGGAAATGCGCCACGAAGCAACAAGCGAATGGCTGGGCATTTTAGCTTTAAAAATATCTTGGAGAAAACAATGCATGAAAAATAGTTATTATTAAAAAAGGCGAAATTGGTTGATGGTAACTTTAATACTATTTATCATCGAAACACAATTTCCCCCGAGTGCCATTCCAGTATTACGAATGGCGATGGCAATTATTGGCCACTTATCAACACCTCCCCTTCCCCTACGCTAGACAACAATACATTCCGTGAGTCCTCCCCCCTATCGCTACTCTATAGATAACCAGAAGGTGACCATTCTTGTACTATTTGATTTTACAAAGGCTTTCGACTGTGTAAATCACGACCTCCTACTATGTAAAATGGGGAAACTTGGATTTTCTTTCCCAGTAATTCAATGGTTCCGATCTTATTTACTCCAGAGAATTCAAGCAGTAAAAGGATATGAGGATGAATTGTCCAGTTTTTCCGCAGTGACATGTGGTGTGCCTCAGGGCTCTATCCTCGGGCCTCTACTTTTCTCAATATCTTTTCTTGATTTACCCAGCTCGAATACTCACTCAAAATATCAATTGTATGCTGACGATTTGCAAGTTTATCTAGATTGTCATCCATCTGAAATCCATAGCGCCATCGAAAAGATAAATGAAGATGTTTCCCACTTAAGCAAGTGGGTTGAACATAATATATTGAAAATCAATCCCGTTAAAACAAAATCTATAATAATTGGTACTGCCAAATTTACAAATAAACTTAATTATGATATTTTACCTAAAATCATAGTATATGGTACTGAAATTGATTATACAAATAAGGTTGTAAACTTAGGAGTTAATATTAATAAGACACTAACTTGGGAGGAGCATGTTGCTTTCATTTCCAACAAAGTGTACAAGACATTAGCGCAGATGAAACAATTTAAACATTTAATTCCGTTTGAGCTGCGTAAAAAACTCATTAATCAACTTTTAATTCCTCATATCGATTATTGTCTCCTTGTATTTATTGATTTAACTAAGGAATGACAAAATAAATTACAAATCTTGTTTAATGCCGGAGTAATATATATATATATATATATATATATATATGTAATACGAATATTTACGAACATGTAACTCCTTACTATGTTAAATTGGAGTGGATGAAATTGGAACATAGAAAAATATTTAAATTATCTGTGTTCATCTACAAAATATTATCAACTAAAACCCCTGATTATCTGTATAATTATATTATTAGAAACCAAAGTGTTACAGGCAGACAAGTAAGAGGAAGAAGACGATTTAAAATTCCACGGTGTAGAACTAATATGTATCAGTTATCCACAATAAATTGTGGCCTAAGAATATGGAATGGTATTCCTGACAATATTATAAAATCAAACGATGTATATAAATTTAAATCGGAAATGTTATCTTTCTTGTATAAAAAATATTATTGTAGCGCAGTGTGAATTTCATTGTACACTTCATTTTTTGTTAATTTCTATAAAAACTCTCTCTCATCCTTACTAATTGTTTATATATTTTATTAGCTTGCACTATAGTAATTGTAAATATTATTGTATTAATTAATGTCCTATGCTTATTGAATGTTCATATATGTGAACTGTAGTGTCCTGAAAAAATACTATTTTTGCCACAGAGTTTTTCAGTAAAACTGTACTTTGTTCCAAAGGATATGCAGTCCTTGAACAATAAATATTATTTTTTTTACTTCTGCAACTTTCCCCCCTGAGTCCCCGGCTAACATCGGGTTTCGTTGCCGTCATAATGGCCGAGAACTCGAGAGGGGCGGTGCAGAGTTCGTAACCACTTCCGATTAACCCATCGAATCAGTGGCTACGCTGCGTTCGGGTCGTGCGCACGAAGCAGACGGAGCGTCCCCACGAGGACGGCCTTCTGCATGCGGGCTGCAAGTGATTCCGCCTGTGCCACGCCAGCAGGAATACACTTGATGCTCTGTATCAGCGAGCCCTTGATTCCACCGAGCACACCTATGACTAGGACTACTAGTTTCACAGAGTGTCCCGGGTACATCTGCCGAAGTTCGAACAGCAGGTCTTGATATTTCGTCCGTTTTTCCGCCTCTTTCGAGTCCAAGTTCGTATCGGCCGAAGCCGAAAACTCAATTACGAACATGGAACTCGATAGACGATCGAGGAGAACGATGTCAGGCTTGTTCGCCTCCAACTGCCTGGTGGTGGGGAATGAGTAATTCCACCAGATTTTTATTCTGTCGTTCTCCACGACGGACTCAATATCTCCAGGGGCATAGGGCAGCACATGTACTTCGTCGATGCCATAATGATGTCGGAGGTGGAAATACAACACCCGCAGAGCTGCGTTGTGCCGAGCTAAATACGCTGACTGCGCGTAATAACTGCAGCCGGAGAGAAGGTGACTCAAAGTCTCCGGCTTGGCTCGACACGCTCTGCATCACGTGTCCGCCACCCCCGCCTTGAATATCATTCGGCGGTACACGAGGGTGTTGATGACACCATCCTGGCACGCGAGAACGAAACCCTCTGTTTCGGACCCGAGACCCGCGGAACGAAGGAAGGCAAACGTCAGCTCCTTCGATAGCCCATGTTTTTGACGTCTGCCCTCAGTGACACGATTGACGTGCCACTGTCGCTACCGTCGGATGACAAGTCAAAGTCCAGACCGATTTCGTTCGCTGCCCTCTTCGCCGCCTGGAAGAGGAACGCCCCCACCCCGGCACCTTCATGCTCCCTTACGAGAGTGAGCAGGGGGTCCGTGCTGTTGAACACACGGCAAACTGTACCCAAGACAACTCTGTTATGTAGACACTCCAGGCTCCACAGACCTCTACCGCCTATACTGCGAGGGAGATACAATCTGGCGACGGAAGATTTCGGATGAAGACTTCTATAGATGGTCAGCATCTTCCTCGTTCCCCGGTCGAGGTTTTGCAACTCGTTGACATTCCATTTCATGCATCCGAAGGTGTACAGCAGTGTCGGAACCGCGAACATGTTCGTGGCAAGAACCTTGTTCTTGCTAGACAGCTCAGAACTCTAGATTTTTCTGAGAGTCTGTCTGTACTTGGCGGTGAGTCTTTCCTTCACTCCTGCTACCTCCTGCATTCGACGCTGGGGGACGCCGAGGTATTCGTAGCATTCGTCATCTTGCAGATGACGAACGACGTTCCCGTCAACGAGTTGCGAGTCTTCCTTGTCCTCCGATATTCTTCCTTTCGCCAGGTGGATGGATGCACACTTGTCCAATCCGAATTCCATCCCTATTGCCTCACTGTATTGATGTGCTGTGTCCAATGCAACGCGCAGTTCTTTGGCGTTGGAAGCATACAGTTTAAAGTCATCCATGTAAAACAAATGGGTGACCTTGTGCTTCCTGTCACCAGGAACGCCGCACATGTATCCTCGGCCTCGTCTCAGCTTGAAGGAGAGGGGGACGAGGGAAATACAGAACAGGAGGGGGCTCAAGCTGTCGCCTTGAAAAACGCCACGGTGGTATGTTACCAACTCAGTGGAGACGGTCCGTTTGCCCGATGTCAACACGAAGCGCGTTCTCCAGAGTGGTAACAGGCGTTGGATGCAGGACACAACCTCTGGGTGGACTTTCATCAACTTCAGCACGGCGATGAGAAGCTCATGCGAAGTGGTGTCGAAAGCCTTGCGATAGTCCACCCAGGCCATTGATAGGTTTCACTTATGTCGGGCGGCATCCTGACATATGCACCTGTCAATGAGCAGGTTTTCCTTGCATCCCGCGATTCCTCGTTTGCACCCCCTTTGCTCGTACACCTCCTCCCACACAGCTTGGATCTGCCGGAGGATAAGGTCGCTCAAGATCGTGGTGAACGCCTTGTATACAGTGTTTAGACAGGTTATAGGGCGATAGTTCTTCGGATTGGACAAGTCTCCCTTTTTCGGAATGAGAACCGTGCGTCCCTCAGTCAGCCAATGTGGAAATGGTTCTCTACCTGTGATGAGGGACGTGAAGATTCTGGCCAGATGTATGTGGGTAGAAGTGAACTTCTTCCACCTGAAGCTATTCACGGCATCCATAGTCAGAGAAAGCGTGCTTCACGTCACTTCCCGTGACTGAAAGGGGTCCATCCACATTGTGTAGGTGGCGGTCGCAGAACTCTTTAAAGAGTGCGATGGCCGGAGTGTCTCCATTGAATGGCTTCGACGTTTCGTAGATATCCTTCCAGAAACGCTCGACCTCATGAACGGGTGGCGGGGATTCAACAACAGGCGGAGGAGGCCGAAAGAGACGGGACGGCTGAAGGAGAAAGGTGGAATTCTCCCTTACGCTTCTACTCCTTTTCAGTAGTTTTTTCTTGGCCGTGGTAAGCGCCCGTACCCTATCAACCTCGTGCTGCTTAATAGTAAGCAGCACGTTTTTGTTCAGTGTGTGATGGTTGAACCTGAGGCTGCGCGCAATGCGCCGAACTTTAGATGAAAAGGTTCGCCCGGTAGTGATGTACTCAATCACACACTGAATCCTCGACGCCTGCTGTCGCGCCAGCGTGATCTTGGCATCCAGCTTTTTCAGCCTTGTTGCTGCTTTATCCTCCCGAGAGGAGTCCTTTCGGGAGGTTGCCAAAACCTTGGCCCGTAGACGCAATTCACCGTCCAGAGATCTGACGTCTCTGTCAGGATCTCGTCGATGAGTCCATTCATTTGGGGCAGGTGGTTACCCCACAGAGAGATCTTTCGATGGATGCCTCTCTGCCTAGTGTGTATTATTATTATTATCTCACGCACGCTATCGATCATTATTGGAACCACGAACATAAATAAAAATGCATCGGGCGATGCCACGCCCAAATGCGAACTAACTGACCTCTTCTCCTCCGGTTATTTTTATTTCTTACATGTTGTATTCAAAATGAAGAAATTCAGAATTATTAATCTTTGCCTTACGTCGGCTTCATAATACGAGTTTTCCAAATATTGCTATTCACTGTACGCGCGACTTCAAAATACTTGAGAAGCACAAAATTGAGCATACGTTTTCACACGAGGGAAGTAAAATAATAGTGAAGTAAGTAATAAACAGTATCATAGAGATTAGAATTAATTCAAGGCGAACCGCCGAAGCTATAATCCTGCAAAGTATGATGTTTCGTCCGAGTAGTATTAGAAAAGTGATAAAATTACGAACGAGGAAAATACTAAAATCTTACGAATGATTGAATTGGCCTCCATTGAGCCACCCCCCAATATGTAAGATAACGCAATACATCATGAATACCCTCCTCTCGGCCTTGAAACTAAGTATTACGTACAACTTAGATGGCACCATATAGGATAATTTTTGAAGCTCCAGCAAACGTTGAGAGATACACATGCATTACAGCTCCCTTCACTGCGTGTCGCCCCCTGTACAATAAGTGCGGCGAGGACCGAGGGTAACCAAGACCCACGGCTCCAACTAAATCGCCGCGGAAATGCACTTTCGAGCAGTTGCAGAGCGAAGTTCCTGACTCTGGCGACCCCACCCACATCTGTCGACGCCGGCGTGGAGATGAGCCATTCTGAAAATCACCGCGGTAATTTTCGTAAAATGAAAAAAGGCGATAATATTACGAACGAGGATGAAACTAAAATCTTACTAAGTACGTTTCACGCAATTGCGTGCGGGCTACCACGTTTGCTTTTTAAATTTTCATTTGTTTTAGCAAATTAATGTGGCATTAGTAATGGTTTAAATTCCGTTAACCCTTTGCTGCTGCTATCGGCAATTAATCGCAGTACATTAAAAATTACCGGAATATTACGGTAATTTTCGAAAATTAAAGTATTTTACCACGGTAATTTACCCACTTCCATGGTGGCGCAGTGTATTCAGGAAGCGTAAATATGAGCCGCGACACTTGTGAAAGAAACACACGATGTATAACAACTTAATGTTGTATCTTCATCTACATCAGTGTGCTCCAAAGTTTTCGAAGCCTCTCTGGTTTCACAAATCCACACCTGACGCCTCCCAAGAGTAAGGTTCAAAATCATAGACTACATGACCAAATAAAGTAATTAACAAAAAACGTTGAAATATTTATCACTGCTGATTTCAAACCAAAAATATCAGTAGTTTATTCATCCCTTTTCGGGAACCACTGACGTATACACATAATACCCTACGAGCCACCTCAAGGGTGTGTGGAGGTGGTGAGTTATCTCCAACACACACAACACTATACCCAATAAAGTTAACGAAAGTACGACAATTAATGCTCTAGAAAAAACAGCAAATAAGTTAAAATGGTATTTCACCCGCACTCACTACAATATAGATGCCACTAATGCTTGAAACACTATTTGCATTAATGTACTTCGTAATCAGATAGATGCACAGAGATACGTACATGGGAAAGATGTGCGGCGTGCCGACGAAGATATTACGTTATTTGGGAGCAATACAACCACACAACCCCACAAAAACCGGGTTTTTAAGTATCATTGGACTGTTATTGTCTCTTATCTACATCTACATCTACGCAATACCCTGCGAGCCACCAGGAGGGTGTGTGGCATGGGGTGAAGATCACTAAACATGTACTATTGACATGCGACTAGGATAGGATTATCGTTCGCGTGATTACATTACCTTTGATAACTGAATACGCAGCGAACGCAACCACGGTTTCGCTGGCCGGGATAAATTGGGCATCGCAGCGTTCAAGAGCAGAGAGGTCATTGTACTGGAAATGTATGAAGGATTGTTGTGTCGGCCCGCACGGCTGTTGTGGGAACGGGTCATAATATATTAGTCCAGTCTGTAGGGAAATTTGAAGGTTTTTTCGTGATACAGGTTAAGAATAGTCAAAAGTTGTAGGAAAGGGAGAGTTATATATACCTATATATTTTTAAACTTCGAACTAGACGTTATAAACAAATTACAGGGGTTCAAAGTTGGCTAAAAACGGTTTTTTAATTATACAAGCCAAGGTATTCACTTTAGGAAGAAATGTTTCAAATGTTTTTTGTAGACAATTAAAAAATGCATAATTTGAGCTATGGTAAGTTTTTTTCGATAAATATTTATTGCAAAAACTTTGAAAAACCCCCCAAAATGGCGTTGTTTTGCATATCAATTATTTATTGCAAAAATGACTTTTTAAATACTTTTTTGCTTTGTAATTAAGGCCCCCATTATGACAAAAAAAAAGGATTTATAAAGCCAATTTGGTTAATTTGTTGCTGAGTTATTCCATTTGTTTATTAAAAACATGTCTAATGTTCAATGCTGTAACTTTTTATTGGACCAACATACAGGGTCGCATAAAGGCTCATTCTCTTTGTAAAGGTCCAAAATTTAATAATATTAAAGAAAAATTGAAAAAAAATTACTTTCAATCCCTCAAATAACGCATACAAAAAAAGGGCGTTTTTGTTTTATAAATAAATGAAGCTGGGGCCACCCCCATAAACTGTAGATAATGTTTTCTTCAAGATTTGAGTAGCTGAGGTCGAAATAAAGAATTTTAAAAAAAAGTTGTTTTTCGACCAATAGCAACCGAGATACGCATTTTTTTTTTAATCACTGCTCCGTTTTTTATAACAATTAATAAATAAATCCGACGGCATTTGGACCTCAAAGACATATTTTCAATATCTATTGTCAGATTTAGAAACTATTGACTTGTAAGTGTTAAAAAACATGAATGAAGTATAGCGAAGAAAAACAAGGCCGGCCGGCCGCGGTGGTGGGGGTAGCGCGACGTGCTCTCCCGCGCGCGAGAGAAAACTGAGTTGGCTACTTCAAATCTGCTGCGCTCGGAAAAATATCTCGTATCTCGGAAAGTTCTGAACCAATTTCGATGTTTTTTTTTCTGGGATAGCTTCAAATTTTATTAACAATGACATTGATAGTTTGTAAAAAATATTAATACTTCCAGCTGAAATGCTATAAATGTAAAATTATTTTTTAAAAAACGCTCTTTTTTTGTAAGCGTTATTTGAGGGATTGAAAATAATTTTTTTTCAATTTTTCTTTAATATTATTAAATT
Source organism: Ceriagrion tenellum (assembly GCA_963169105.1). Lineage (NCBI taxonomy): Eukaryota > Metazoa > Arthropoda > Insecta > Odonata > Coenagrionidae > Ceriagrion > Ceriagrion tenellum. The sequence continues at coordinate 136,426,366 of OY720642.1, read as the reverse complement.
TTGGACCTTTACGAAGAGAATGAGCCTTTATGCAACCCTGTATGTTGGTCCAATAAAAAGTTACAGCATTGAACATTAGACATGTTTTTAATAAACAAATGGAATAACTCAGCAACAAATTAACCAAATTGGCTTTATAAATCCTTTTTTTTTGTCATAATGGGGGCCTTAATTACAAAGCAAAAAAGTATTTAAAAAGTCATTTTTGCAATAAATAATTGATATGCAAAACAACGCCATTTTGGGGGGTTTTTCAAAGTTTTTGCAATAAATAATTATCGAAAAAAAACTTACCATAGCTCAAATTATGCGTTTTTTAATTGTCTACAAAAAACATTTGAAACATTTTTTCCTAAAGTGAATACCTTGGCTTGTATAATTAAAAAACCGTTTTAGGCCAACTTTGAACCCCTGTAACCCTTTGTTTATAACGTCTAGTTCGAAGTTTAAAAATATATAGGTATATATAACTCTCCCTTTCCTACAACTTTTGACTATTCTTAACCTGTATCAAGACAACGTCATAAATGACCCTTTTTTCTCTCCACAGACTGGACTATATATTGACTAGCTTAAGTTACCACATTCAATGGCAGTTAAGCCCCCGTTTATATTTCACTCTCAAATAAAGGTTCGCTTTCCTTTACCTTTCCATTACTTCTTCGCTTTTGAATAACCTGATTGCAAGTCGCCTCATAGAGACTCCGCACTCACAATCTTGCAAGAACCGCCGTAAACGCTGGAAAACACGCACAAAAATATTTAAAATGAATCGGCAACAAAACTCGAAGAGAAACACTAATTTCTCATTCAAATTCCAAGACATTGCATTTGCTCTTTTCAAAGCAAAACTTAAGTTAAAACTAAGTATTCAAACCACTAATTGCCTTTCTTTAAATAAATAGTTTGTAAAAAGTCGAATTACCTCGTTTTACCCCCTAAAAATCGAACAAATTAAGACTTCCAATTCTACTAAAAATGTATCATTTTTAACTTTGAAATACTAAAAAACAGGCTAAACCCATATCCTAAACCTAGAGAGTCAAAAGCAATCGGGCGGAGATCGAACCCTCGATGCACATGCTCCAGCGCAATCACACAAACCACTACGCCACCAACGCTCTGGCCATCTCACTATTGCTGGACTTCTGATTCTCTATGCATAAATCAGGTATCGATAGTTCTCGGTCACCTGAAACTTTGTACGTGAAATTCCAAAAACCGTAAAAACTAATATATCTATTGAAAAAATACTATAAACTTTGACTCATTCGCTACATTTCAAGTTTGCGCACAGCCAACGCCCAAATACTATTTACAATGAATTGATACGGAACCGTACGAGTTAGGCCTCTCTTCAGTCAGCCAAACAACGTTCCGCCAGAGGGAGTTGGTACCGACATGTGAGTGAAAATCTGCAGCTAATCGCGGCGCATATTTGGAAAAATCATTGGACCCTATTTACAACGACAGCCACACCATAAAGAGACTATGGATTGGTCGTATATAAAACATTACCTTTCTAACCCGAACTTTCCTAACCGATGGCAAAACATTCAGAAATTTTTAAGGACCTCTTAACATTTCGCACGGATCATTCAGAGGGCTTATATCGCAATAAGCGAATAAAACATTATTCATTTCATAGTCAACTCAAAGAGACGAAATTTATAGAACATGTCATTAGTTTTTTCTTGTACGCAAACAATAAATTTCTTCTCAGATTCTCCAGTGACCAACCCTGATGATACATAGATTGCTGTTTAAGGTGAGATAAGCACACTTCAAATACGTGTGAGGTATCTAGGATTGCCCAGTAAAACTTCATTAAATTCTCAATGAAGTGACCGTTCGCTGTGTTCGCAAACTTATTTATTACCTCTTACTTCGCTTTTAGTTTGGTTTTCGATGGATTGGTTTTCTCAGGAGGCGAAAATCACAAGAAACTCAAGAGCATTCTTCCTCTCTTTCCATTGGCTACCATAGTTTATTTGTCCCTGCCACAAATCACTTTGTTATTATTTTCTCTCCAACGTACCACTTTTTCAATGTAAATATCTCATTTTTCATACGTTACATACATCTGCATCCCTTCTATACACAGAAATAAATCGAAGGAACCCTAAACATAGGCCAATGGCTTTCTAGGGCACCTACCTTACTTCCATATCGAAAAACATCACGTGCAACTTTTGTGTTGGAAAAAATGAATTAATATAAACTATTACAGTCACATTAAACGCAACTGTCCAAACAACACGGCTTAAAATCTCTGCGGTCCATCCTAGCGATATACCTAGACTAGGGAATATCCTCCAAGGGAATAGGTTTAGCATAACTTGGTGGCACTCACCATCGGAGAATTAGAGGTAACAAGGGTGAATCGAGAGAGTAGGTGAACGGGAAAAGGTAATGAATGACTCCTCGGTGACGCATGGCCTCGGGCGAGGAACGGGTACTCGGAAGTATTACCCCACATAACCTTCTCCTTCCTTTCCGTGACGCTTCCCAATTACTAGCGCCGCCAAGTTCCGCTACGCCTGAATGCCCGGCTATTTCCTGCTTCAACTGCTCGGCGCTGCTGGAGGCAGGCACCAATGCACCCAATGCACCACTCTCTACGTCCTTCTTGCGGCTAGGCAGCATAAAACAGCAGCAGAACGACACTCCGTAGCCGCCCCGTGGCTAACCGGTCGACTCGACAGCATCACGAGCTAGGAGTATAGAGTGATAGTCTCTCGAAACTCTTTGATCCCGAGTATAAAGCTGCATTCAGTCGTGCATGCGAGCGATTTGGCCTTGGAAGTTAGATGTGATTTCTGAAAGTCGACAATGCAACAGTTGGATGAAGAACCCAAGGCCGCAGGGCGAAGTTGCCGATCGCGTTGAACAGGAAAACTTATATTACCGCTCGCACCGCTTTCGGAGTTCTTATCTGAAACGCCGAGAGACTGCGAACGAAAAAATCTATCACAAACCCCACATAACAAAACTTCCTCTATCTCAGAAACAATTTAAACCTTCCGGAACACTGAAGGAACAAAAAAAATTCCCACAATCCTGGAGTGCTCGCTACCGGAATGAAGGAAATACGATAACTGCCACCTGGGTCAAATTCGTCACAATAGCCCGACAATGGAATCCGGTCATCATCTTCGCATTTGGTGCAATGAACTTAAATGTCAAATTGATACCAACAAAGCGGTGCAAAACAAAAAAGAGGCACTTTATTTAGCACTGAAATGTACTGTAAATCTCCAATCTAATGCGTACCAACAAAACCCGTCCGATGCTCATTGTCAAACCGATTTTCCGCAATCCCACAACTGTGAGCTCTGAAATTCAGCAATTGTCCAGTGAATGGGTGCTCGTCTTCAATCTCTGATGCGTCCCCACACATTCCCATCCACACCACTTCGTCCAAACTCATTTTCATAGGCACTCCAAGAGGGTCACTGGAATCAAACGACTGACCTGCCAGGTTCCAAAGCCCAGGGCCGGTATCTTCACTCCTTCCGCAAGATCGAGGTATAGTTGTTTGCCGGTGGCCATGGTGATTACCACGTCTGCTACGTTCCTCGGTCAATGGCAAGTGACTTGATTGCTCGAGCGGGAATGCCGGCTCACTCACAACTAAGGGAAAGTCGTCTCGCGTAGCGGAGCTTTTATAAATCGTTCTTCCACATTTCCTTTCTCCACTCCTCCCCTCTCTTGCTCCCCCTACATGCGAGTCAAAAAGTCTCACCCTCCTCGACTTCTCCTTCGCCGGCAAGGCCACAGAGAGAGAGAGAGCGAGAGAGAGTGAGAGAGAGAGAGAGAGTGAGAGAGAGAGAGAGAGAGAGAGAGAGAGAGAGAGAGAACGCTGCTCTTGACCTTGTCCCTAGTAGTGCTTTAATGAGCCATGAGAGACGGAGTGTCGCGGAAGTATCACGCTCTCAGCGCCTAGTGGTCATAAAAGTAACTAACTGAAGAAGCCGTGTCACCCTATACGAATCCTATTCCTGAGCGCGTAACTCGAAGTGTCGATGGTGGTCACAATATTCCCTGAAATGTATCTCCCAGCTCATTCATGCGGTAAAAAATGTTGGTACATGAGGCAACTTTCGTTTCTCTTATCGCAATAGTTGAGAAGCGTCAACGCCGCCAACAAACGGTGTCCCAATGAAAAAAAGATATTTAAAATAAATCTGTCACTAAAGGCCGTTTCACCCGGGGCAAATTATTGCACAATCTGATATATGTTCAGGAGGGCATCAGAAATTGAGTAAATTCATGTCAAGTCTGTGAAAAATTTTATAATCAAATTCCAGAATTCACGCGCAAATGCATGCAAGACGGATGGAAGAATTGCCCCAGCTCTGATTCCGTGCCCGCGATCTTGCATTTTCTGCAAATCAAATAGTTCAATTACGTGTCTCGTATGAAACGGCCACATCGAAATGAAGCATTGGATATGTTTTGCTGGAGGCATTTGCTAAGTATAGATTGATAGCCAACATCACAGATGCAATGAAGAGAAGGAGAATAGCAAATGATGACGGAAGCAAAACACTTGCAGTTTTCCACGAATAAAAGATTTATGACGAATTTATTCAATAGATTCAATAATAGGCATTAATTTTTTGTATAGAAAACTGTAAGTGTTTTGCTTCCTCCGATTTGGAACAGTTCCACCACAACACGCCAGAAACTGTATTTTATAATGATAGGTAATTATTTGTTCAATGGCAACTCTGCAAAGTAGATTCTACAAACATAAAAGACAAAATCTGAGATATTAATGACTCCAGAGTGTAGTTAAATGAGATGATACGAGCATGCGATACGGGAGAGAAAATTGTGAGCAATCGTACAAATAACGAACGGATGACTAAATCGAGTAACTGAAATGAGAATGGAGTGAAGATCTATAACACACCAATCGACGGCTTGGCGAGGACTGGCCTTCAACGCCATTCTTCAAGATGGTCGCTGAATTGTATTCTTTCATTATATTAGCGCAGAGGAGGGTGCCCGACGAAATACAACGGTAAGAGGAAAGAATGAACGATAAACAATGTGCGTGCTATTATGCATATAAACTGTGGGAGTCAATAACAGGAGATGGAGGGGGAGGGAAATCTCCGACCAAATATCAGTGCACTACTTCTGTATATCACACAATCTAATTCATAAAGGCCACAAGCATAAAGTTCACGCCACGATTGCCATGGAAATAAAAATTTATGTTGCTGAAATGGTGTAAATGGATCATATTAGAGGCGAGGATTCAATCGTGAGGAAACAACGAAGCATTACGAAATATTCTTTGAGCCATCTGAAAGTGAAAGTTCCTATCTTGTATCTCCAGCACAAAAATAGTCTATAATGATAAAAATAAAACCCCGCACTGAATAAAATATGTTTCTTCTGGGATTGTATCCGTGACTAATATTTTAATTAAATGGGCTCGAGGCAAGAATCAAGATTAATAAATGTCGATGTTTGGGTCAGGGGAGCGATGTCAAAGATAAAGACAACGGCCGAACCGATTCAGTTGATCATAATCTCAATTTGTTGTGTACTATCGCACGCATCTAAAAGAAACCCCATGTTTTCATTTTTACTCTATTTAATTGTAAATGGAGTACAAGAATATTATTGCTGCCAAATTTGAGGAAGAGCGTACTAAGACACGTGAGATTTACAGAAAAAAAAGAATGAATGCAAAATCGTTGTGAAAAAGATCAAGGAAAGAATGCGTACGGATGAAGCTAGCAAGATGCAGAGCGATCTTGAAGGCAATAAGAAGCTGTTTTAGAAATTGGTAAAAAGGCCTAAGATAGGTGAAGGCAGGGGAATGAATAAGGAACAAAAGTGGAGAGATCAAGTGGGATGAAAGCAATTGCAGGAACTGCCAGAGGGAGTATTTTGAAGAATTATACAATTTTGTTACAGGCGCTGAGGATGAGCCTTGCGAAGTAGTATGTGAGAATGTGATGATGGAAAAGTAGATCAGTAAAAATGAGGTCATAATTTATTTGATGATGATGCTGCACTGCGGCGAAACCGGTCGTAATAAATCTTTTACAATGTGGAATTGCAAAGTTAATCCTTCTATCCCTGATAGCATTGAGAGTATTGAAAAATGGGAAGGCCGCAGGCGTAGATGGGATATCCAGTGAGATGTTGAAGTGTGGGTGTAATTTACTCATTTTTCGGCTGTGTGAACTATATAATTTATCCTTACAGGCTTATTTTGTTCCAGTGGATTGGAAGAATTCAATCCTCGCTCCATTGTACAAAGGGAAGGGAGGAAAGACAATAATTATCTGACTGTTAGTTTATTGAGCATTACGGGAAAAGTGTTCAGCAAAATTTTAATCGAAAGACTGAGGAATATTACTTCAGACTGAATATGGGGTGTGCAGTGTGGGTTTATGCCTGGGAAAGGATGTAGTGACCAGCTTTATGCGCTTCAGCAAGTGATGGAAAAATGTATGGGCGTCCGAAAGAAGGTGTATTGTGCGTTTGTTGATTTAGAGAAGGCATATGATAGGGTAAATAGAAAGAAGTGGTGGAAGGTTTTGAAGGACAATGGAGTGAATAGGCAGTTATTGAATGTTATTCTGGCGATGTATGGTAATAGTAAGGCAAGTGTGAGAGTTAACGGGGTTCTGAGTGATTGTTTTGCAATAAAACAGGGCGTAAAGCAAGGATGCGTAATGTCACCATTGCTGTTTAATGTATTTATGAATAAGTGTGTTAGAGATGCATGTAGTGAAAACGACGGTTTAGGAGTAAGTAAGCCGACAGGGATTATAGAAGCTCCTAGATACGTTTTGTGAATCAACAGAGAGAATGGAATTGAGGGTAAATGCGTACAAGACTAAAGGAGTAGTTTTTGATAAGGAGAATGGGGAGAATGTGATGAAGGCGAATGGTGAAGTAATTGAACAAATGGATGATTTTGTGTACTTAGGTAAGATGTTTGCGAAAGATAGACGGATAGATGAGGAGATAAAGAAACGTGCTAATGCTGGAAGGAAAGTGGTAGGAAGCATGTGGAGCATATCAAGGAATGAGTGCCTGTCTAAGGAAGCGAAAATCGCCGTGTACTAAAGTTTGCTTCTCCCCACTTTGTTGTATGGTAGTGAAACATGGGTATGGCAGGATAGACATAAGAATAGACTAAACGCCGTGGGTATGAGTTATCTGAGGAGTGTTTGCGGCAGAAGTAGGAAGGATAGGGTGAGGAATGAGTGCGTAATAAATGATTGTGGGTTAGATGCTCCAGTAATGGACATATATGAAAGGATTGTGCTTCGATGGTTTGGTCATGTTGAGAGAATGGATGAGAGTCGAATAACGAAACAGATATGTAAGAGTTAAATGAATGGTGCGAGAGGTAGAGGTAGGCCGAGAAAGTTGTCGTTGAATGTGGTTGAGGAAATTCTTAGGAGGAGGGATATTAAGAGTCTTCAAAACAGGAGGGCGTGTATGGAGCTGTGTATGGGGGTAAATGAAGCAAAAGAGGTTTGCAAGGATAGCTCAGTGTGGAGGAAATTATTGAAGTAGAGTTAGGGGTACAAATATGTATTTATGAGTGAAACTTAGTGACTCTGCCAATCCCGGAAGGGAACGGCGTGATTGGTATGTATGTATGTAATTTTAAATTTAAAAAATAATCACGCCTCAACTCAAACTCCCACAGCCACATATTAAATGTACACAGCACCCTGTAGCTCCGGTCAAGTTGGTTCGTTGTACTATTGTAAAGATAGATATTTACAGTGTGTAAACATAATTAACGGCCTCCAGACATTAGACCATTAGCAGTGAAATAACTCATACCAAAGACTTTTAAGAAAACCTAAACTATTAAGATTTGCATGAATGCGTACTGTGTCCTCCGTATTTTACGGGCTATAGCCTAGTAATAAATATAATGACCGTCACAAGAATATAGTTCTTCTGATGAGAATTAAACTTGAGTAGGAAGATTAAAAAGATTTAATAACATGAGCGGCGTCTGGGATGAAAGCAAGCTTTTTATCGAATATTATTCATTGTCTACTTCGAGTCCATCAAATAATCACACAGGGCAACTCAACGTGGACAGTATTTTGGAGAGAGATGCCGATCTCTCTGTCTCTTGGAAATGGGATCACCAACCGCTCCGATAAGAGATGTGACCGGACGAACGGCACGGAGGTCAAAACTTGATTACGATGAAGGGGAGAGGGTTTAGATTTAGGTTTTGCCACGACCGCAGCGATATTTGTGTCATCCCGAACATTCCCTCCGTTGAATGAAGATACTTCGGCTGAGAAAGTGGAAGACACATGGATGTTATTTCATTGTAGTCTGGCCCGTAAGTCGAGTGCCTGACGCGAGCACGTGATACTCTGTACAGTAACACTTGATGAGCAAAATACAAAGGAAATCGTTACACATCGATAATAACTGCTCCGAGAGAGCAGACAGTGTAGTCTAGCTGGCTTTGAGACTACGTTAGCAGCCGTATTCATCGCGAAAGCAACAGGGTTGGCTGCCCGTAAGATTACTTGAATATTGGCACGATGCGAGATCTGGATTGACCTTAAAACCAGCTGCAAAAGAGTCGAGAGCGAATGAGTAAGATGGGTGCGCGGTCGAAAAGGTACGATCAAAATTTCCAACACACCTTTATTGACTACGACTAAAATTGAACGAAATGTTAGTAAATTGGATGCGTTACTTCCTAACTGATCGCAAATAAAATGTAGTCATCACAAGAATTAGTTTCAAGATGGATTGAGTGACGTCCGGGAGGAGGCGTGGTCAGACACCTGTCATTTATTATACTTACAAACAGCATTAACTGGAAATTGGGAGAAAATATATCATCGTTGGCAGACTATTAAATCTACTGAGAAATTGCCACAAATATCCCATTAGTCTCTCAAAAGACCATTCAACGTCAACTCGTGGCGTCTTTTGCGGGAGGTCGAACTTATTCTTAATAAGTGTATTGCAGTGCTCTTCTTACGAACTAAATCACTCCGACGTATATCCAGTTGTGTTTAAACTGGGAGGAGATAGTATCATACAGTCGGACGAAGTCGAATATCTACCTAGGAGTCGATCAATTCCTCGGAAGTAGCGAGGGGACAAGGACGAAACATTCGCGAGAAAGAAGATTCCCCATTAAAAACTAGGGTTTATCAGGCGAATAAATAGGAAAGCCCTTGAATGAATACGTGAAAGAAATGCTATTTTTCTTCTGCGTAGACCACATATCAAATGCGCCGCGAGAATTTGAAGCCCTTCACCGAAGGATTTGATGCACGAAAGAAATATAATACAATAGAAATCCCCACGCTTTGCTAAAAACTACCACGAGTGATTTGTGTAATACAGCTGACGGAGGGACAACATTGGGAGACTCCAGGTATTCGGAAGCTACACGCCTGCCTTAGATTATTAATTAAAAATTCAAATTTGAAGAGTTTCAGTAAGACAAAGAGGATATTGTTATGACGCTTAACATCAACTCTAAAAATAATAGAAATGTCAAAATAAGATACATCTGCGTGTATGAATCCCGATACGAATTCATTACAGAAGACACATTACAGCTGTGTTCTCTATGATCTATTGATACCAGTCATATTTCGCATAGTTTCACTATAACCGCCGAAACACTCCGAACGTCCTCCTTGCCATGCGCAACGTGTTTATCGGCACGAAACTATCTCCACGACTTGTCCACTGCCTGTCTTCGTGAGTGCTCAGCGAGGCGATGAAGCTCGCCATCGGTTGTTGCCATGTCACACGACATGGTTGGGCTCTGAATCGCTGGATCACTCGAGGCAACTAAATATTAGCGAGTGTACATGGCATTAACGATATCGTTATCACAGATTTAAATAAATATCTATGGAGCCCAGAGTGAATACAAAGTATATATGAACGCATTATTTGTATGATGTACTCACGGCGACGTCGCCGAAATGATAAAAGATAAAAGAGCAGATTGTCGAGTGTATTGTGGATGAAAAACGGATATCCGAGAAGAGGTATCTCGATTGATTCGTGACTTATCAGTCGATGGGTTGATCAAGGGTGAAGGCTCCGAAATATGGCCGAGCCGAGATGTGCGGATGCACTTCGTTGTGGAGAGCAAACACAATTATTGTTAGTAGACTTCTCGTATTGATGACGCACGGCGGTCGGAAATAGAAAAAAGCCAGACAAAAATACAAAATGGCATTTTTGGTTAAGACATAAAAACCGGCACATATACTCACAAACGATTATTAATTAGGGAATGGTAAGCCCATGAATATATATTATGGATTCGGGTATTTGGCATTGTTGCCTAGGCTACGTGTTGCCGAATTTCCACTTTTAGTTCACCCAGTCATTGGCGCCACTTCGATTAGAGTATTTTCTGTTGTTATTGCAAAATAGACGTAGTTAATTGTTGCTAACGTGAGACTGTGGTGAATATTCAATAACAATCGAGGAGAGATGAATTACTTGATGCTTTGAAGAACATCTTGCTATTTTTGTGATCAAAAAGTTAATATGTAAATGCTAGAGAGGAAATATCTATTACAGAAAATATGTAGGAGGTTTATGAAACGTCCATCGTGTGCCGACGACGATGTTTGCCAGACTCTGATTCTAATTTGAACGCAGGTTCGCCCGTTAAATACTTAAGTAAATATTTTCCCGAAAACTACTGAATCGCGTCTCCTAAGATACGGTATTTATGGTATGTATGGTAAGAGAAACCCATTGGACCAAAGGCCTCATGGCCGCAAATGGGCCTCTATTTTACTCCTTTAACGAATGCATTAGAACCAGTGCTGAGGTTTCCTTTTTGCTTATTTAAATTAATTACTATCAAAACACAGGATTCAAACTTTCACTATCAGGTGACGAAAAGAATGAGGCATTAATTAATTGCAATCAGTTTTGTTTCACACTTCGTTTTCAATAAAAATAAATTTTCAACCGGTAAAATTATCAATTGTTCTCGAATTTCAACAACAGAATTTTTCCTGGGCCTGAGCGATGGCTTTTTACGAGAAATTTCCACTGGCGTTTTACGGCTTATATTAACTCAAAAACGACCAATAATTGCATGTATGTATGTATATATGTATTTTAGTAATTTCAACACACTAATGATAAACAATTTTGAGTACCGTGCGGTATAGTTGCGAAGAGCGCTACTTGGGCAACTGGTCCCCGTTCGCCCCTTAAGGGTACGCCCGTTCGGCTTAAATAAAGAATTGAGAATGCCTTGTTTAAACAGAACTTGCTTCGTACCTGGCTGAAAAACAGGGTATGCGTCTAAGAAGATAGGAGACTTGGATTGAAAAATAAGAATGTGTTTAAGGCGGCGCACAATGGGCTGAAATCGAAAAAAGCTGGCCAAAATTCAAAAAGTGTTTTTTTCAAGCCAGGAAGCTGAAACTTTGCGTAAATATTTTAAAAAGACTTGTGTATACGATGACACAAGACATTTTTCTTAGTACTCAACGATGAACAATTTGCATGAGGTCAAAGTTTCACAAATTTCGCAAAAATGGTCTACACTCAATTTTCTCACGAAATCTTCAAAATCAAGCCCTTGCTAATCCTTTATGGGTAAAGAATCGGAATAAAATGTGATATTATTAGATGAAATAGTTGTTTATGTTTGTTTTTATGTAGTTTACTTACATTTTCATAATTGTTTACCAAAGATATTAAACAAAATGGTGGACCCTATTTTTTGGCCTTTTTTTTAAATATATGTAGAGAAATACAGTGGTACCTCGACATACGAGTGTAATTCGTTCCGTAATCTTGCTCGTATGTCAAATTGCTCGTATCTCAAAGCAATTTTCCCCATTTAAATTAATTGGAATGCCATTAATCCGTTCCAGCTCCCAAAACACCACCTCAGTTGTTTTTGTTAAGTGTTTTTGAATAAGAAAAATGTATTTACAAGAAGAAACATTTATTTATAAATAACAAATACATATTCTATAAAAACATAATAAAAGAAAAAGTGAAGTGCTTACGGAAGCGCTTAATTTTCGTCACTGGTCTTCGCTTTTTTCGTCACGCTTTGCTCATTTTCACCTGCAGATCGTTTAAAAAAAACTGTCCAAGGAGGTTTGTTTCTTCCTCCCTATCGCGGATATTGCGGAAATGAGTTAGGCAAGTTTCGTTGAACAACTCCGATGCACGACCAGTTGCAACTTTTTCGGGGTGATTTTTATCCACGAACTTTATAACTTTCTCCCACATTCCCAAGATCTCCTTTATATCTCTTGTAGAGATAACCTCCTCCATCTCTGGCTCCTCTTCAAAACCAATTTTTCGTTGAACCACCGTATGCTGCTGCGAATGTAGATCGTGTAACTCCTCGGTTGTCAGCTCCTGAGACTGTTCCTCGACGAGTTCGTTCACATCTCTCTCATCCACCTCCAGACCCATGGATTTTCCCAGAGAAACAATCTCCTCTACCACTGACACTTCGGGTTCCAATCCTTCGAAGGCCCTTTCAGCTACAGCCTCAGGCCACAGCTTCTTCCATGCAGAGGTTAAGGCCCTCGTTGTAACACCCAGCCAGGCCTGATCAATAATTCTTTGGCATATCACGATGTTAAAGTGGTCCATCCAGAACTCTCGAAGGGTAAGGTTTGTGTTCTCCGTCACCTCAAAGCAGCGCCGAAAAATGTGCTTGGTGTACAACTTCTTAAAATTAGAAATCACCTGCTGATCCATGGGCTGCAGGATAGGAGTGGTGTTTGGTGGTAGGTAGAGAAGCTTTATAAACTTGAACTCTTCGAGTAAATCATCTTCGAGATTTGGTGGGTGAGCAGGGGCATTGTCGGGGACGAGAAGGGCTTGCATGGGTAGGTTGTTTTCCTGTAGATATTTTTTAACAGAAGGGCCAAACACCAGGTTTATCCACTCCGCAAAGAATTTCCTGGTGACCCACGCCTTCGGATTTGCCCCCACATAACTTGCAGTTTTTCTTTTAAAATCTTATGTGACTTAAAGGCTCTGAGATTTTCCGAATGGTATACTAGCAGAGGCTTGATTTTGCAGTCGCCACTCGCATTGGCGCAAAGTGCTAGAGTTAATCTATCCTTCATGGGTTTGTGACCTGGCATCGTCTTCTCCTCTGCCGTTATGTAAGTCCTATTCGGCATCCTTCTCCAGAAAAACCCTGTCTCGTCACAGTCGAAGACTTGCTGGGGGATGTATCCTTTGGCTTCTATCAGTTCGGAAAACGTTTTGATGTAAACCTCAGCTGCCTTCACATCAGAACTTGCTGCCTCACCATGCCTGACGACGGAGTGAATGCCGGTCCTTTTCCTAAAGTTGTCAAACCAGCCCCGACTGGCTTTAAACGAGTCTTCCGATTCTTCGTTTGCGGAAGTGTGTGGGATCTGCTTCAGCAAATCACCGTAAATCGCTCGTGCCTTCTCACATATGATGCTTTGTGTTAAGGTTCCTCCTTGAAGCTGCTTCTCTGTCACCCACACCATCAGTAGTTTCTCCATCTTTTCATGGAGAGAGGCCCGGAGCTTAGAAATTATTGTAACGCCCTTAGCTGGCGTTATACCCTTTATCAACTCCTTCTGTTTAAGCACAGTACATATCATTGATGTGCTACGCCCGGACATCCTCGCCAAGTCAATTACTCGCACACCTTGCTCATGTTTTTCTATGATTTCACGCTTTAATTCAATAGACATCATATTCTTCTTCGGACCCATGGTTATAAAAATAAATGTGATAATGTTTTGTAAATGTACAAAAAGCAAAAAAACGCGAACCCAACTTATCAAAAATGCTTCGAAAACGAGGGAAACGAGCACACAGACTGAGGTCTAGTCTGAGGTGGGAGAAACTGTTAGACGCTGTCGTGAGCAGCGGTGTAGTGTGCGATTCCTCGTATCTCAAATCTTGCTCTCATCTCAAAGCAAAATATCGCTCGCTCGGCGGCTCGTATCTCAAAACACTCGTATATTAGGGCACTCGTATATCGAGGTACCACTGTAGTTAATTGCATCGCCGAACATCACGCAGTAACTTATATGAGGAAACTCTACAAAGCTGCCACAATGTAAATCCGATGAGTTATCTGCGACCGTTTGCGACGCCGAATTTCACACCAGTTTTTCGATCGCGCGGTCGAGTCTGGTCCTACCCGCCTGCAACGGGGGGAGTAAGGTAGCGCGGCGAGTGCGTGGAATGGATTGTAAACGCGTCCACTCCGCTATGAAGATTTTCGAGATTCAAACATTGAAAAGAGCCTCTATGTATTATATTTTGGAGAAATCGCGGAAAAAATACGCGTTTTATCGCATGGGGTAGAGGTCTATGAGGTAATGAAAGACTGCTTTCTTTGGGTGCACCGCGGGCGTTTCTCTTGTTATCCACTTGTCATCGCCTACTGACGAATCCGAACACTTTTAACGGAGAGACCATGCATACCACACAGGATTATTGTCTCTTCGAGGCCACCAACGCACAGCTGGTGGCCCACGGCTGCTACGGCCCCCTGCACTGCGGTTGGGCGTAGAGCGAAGGGTCGTTTTATGGCTCCGCGGAATGTTTTCGGGAACTCTGGGGAGTTACGATCCTGATGCTTAATTATGATGTGTATTTTCATTTGTCAGTGTCATTTTTCATTCAGAGGCAGGCTACTTGATATTGCCTTAAAAATATTTGAAAATATCTTAATCAAGTTTATGTCGATACCTGTAATAAAATAGAAATTTGTTAGAATAAATCAAAGGTGGCCTAAATCAAAGAAACTTTGATGTAGCATCATAAGGGGTGAATGAAGAATTCAGAAAATTATACTTCCTTCACACTTGTTATTTCTGAAGATAGTGAGTGATCATCAAAGAAACGCCTGGAAGTATTTCCGTCATTTGAGGTACCATATCCGGGTCTAGGTACATCCGCATTTAGCCCCATCTTTTCTTTGAATGTTTTTGCCGGTGAATCTTCCTGTATTTAAGCATTTGTCTATGTTCTCCACTCGCCTATTGGAAGGTTCTGAGGGTGAGTTTTGCAAAAAATATTTTTTAATGAGAAAGTAATTTTTCGTCCACCGTTTTTACCTACCTGCCAGCACTTAAAATCCATCCGATAAGATACATCTACATCTACGTAATACCCTACGAGCCACCACGAGTGTGTGTGGCAGGGGGTGAAGATCACCAAACATGCACTATTGACATGCAACTAGGATAGTTAATGGAGACATGCTAGATAATAGGGTCACATGCAGCTAGATGGTTAGTATCTAATAATAAGAAAGGGATTACTGGTTGTTATTACATGCATCATGCACTACAGACTACTCTAACTATATTTCACCTACCTATCCCTTTGCTACGCTGCCTATTGTTCTCTCTTATTGTGCGCGGGAAAAATGATATTTTAACATAAGATATATGCAAGAACTTAAGATACATGCAACAGACACTCAAAAAATCTTATATGGCAATGCAGTGTAGATATGCCAACACTGTAAGTATCTTTATTGACTGATCTTCGGGCCAATCCCTCAAGTTTATTCATACTTGATATTTTTGCCCTACAAATATAGCATTTCATGCTACCACTCTCCGTCAATGCGTTGCATACCTATTTTGGAAGTTTTCTTTTAGTTTACACATCAAAATTAAATAATGACGTTCTATGACAATTTCAAACGTTTTACCTTTCCGTTTATCATAGTGAAAACCAGAGAAAAATTAATGGAGTAGTTTTTCCATTTGAATACATTTAAAGAATATATTTTCCTCCTAATGTATGTTTCCTCTGCATTCGCCATATGTTTCGTCTCTTTGATCAATTGAAGGTGAATGGGACGGTAGAATCTTGTTGATGATGGCCTAGTGTTCATCCAAATAATTGCACCAAAAGCGAAAAATGTCTTTAAATGTCACGAAATGTAATGAGTGATAATTGGATTTTTTTACAAGAGATTATGAAAAACTTCAATTATTCTTTGTCATTGTTACCTGTTTCGTCGTTTACTAAACGAAGGGGCACCAGGGAGCTGATGAACAAGAAGTCATCCGACATCGGTTCTTGATGTCATCTTTGATTATACTGAGAATGGCCTGAGCTTCCGTCAAAGCCATATTTATAAATTAATGTACAATATATATTATGTGCGGTTGTTGAATATCTGGAAATGCATTCCAAGATACGCAATGCTGTATGATCAAGTAGACTTTGAGGTTTTACTTCTCATGAGTCCTCTAAAATAGTAACTTAACCTGGATATGTAGCACTTTTAGCCATCCGTATTCTTTCGTAAATAGAATAAAATTTATGGCCATGACTTTATGCTGTTTTTTAAAGACCTATATACTGGCTCTTCGAGAGTTGCATGGAAATAATTAGCGATAGAGCCTCTTCCTTTGACATAGTTTTTGGCATCAGGTCTTTTTTCTTCCAAGTACTTCGAAAGTACTATTCTCGACCTAGTTGGTGTGGTCGTGGTAATTTCTTTGAGAAGCTTGGAGGCTGCCTCATCTCCCTCTTCTCTTAAACTCATAGAGGCCGCGAAAGAAAGAGTTGCCGCAGAATGAGACGATCTGAGACTTTCCGTTTTCCTTCTTTTTGATCTTTCGCTGCTAGTGCGAATACATATCTCCGGACGCCCAGAAGTGCCTAATAGGAGTTGTAATGCAAGCACAAATTTAATATTAAAAAATGATTCAACGTACAAGATAATTTCTTAATAATATTTAATCGTGCAGATATAATTACAGGATGGCGTTGATGAACCTGGCAAATTTTGCAGCAAATGTTAGGGAAAAACAGTATTTACCTTTAGCCATTCGCCATAACGCTACAAAAATCTATCGTTATTCCGTGAGCTTAGTTCCCACCGCGACACATATCCATTAAGAAAGAACCTCATAACGTAATCACTTAAATCCTTTAAAATTTCATAATTCACTTCCAAATGCAACCTTTCGGCGAGACAATTTAACATGTACTTTGTCTTCATACGAAATGACTCACTTTTCACTCCCATTAGTATTTTATACATTTGTAAACGTGTGATTATAAATTGAGGCATTATTGTCATTCGTTAACACCATCAACCCATAAAAGAGAGCCGAAACTATAAGCTTAAAGAGGTAATAGTTGAGAACAACTCTATGCACATTCCAAAAGGAAAGAATATCGAAAAAGCGAATTGGCATGATATAAAGGATTCTGTAATAATATTGATGTATTACTATTCGAAGTATTTGAATATAAAAAAACGCCATAAACGTTATTACAAATGAACAATTGAAAGAATAGATATTAGATTGTCCTAATAGAGTACACATACCATGAAAAAGCGAGAAATCTTGAAGTGGTTAGAAAAGTATCCACACCACTATGAGTTGCAGAGGGAATTTCGAGAGATCCAACACGGTCACCAACACGAGTTCCGAGTTGAAGTTTCAAAAATTTACTGCTTCACACCTCTGTAAAAATGAAACTAAACGCTCTTGTGGATTTCTTTTGAGACTAGAAAATGTTCTCCCTAAAATATCCGAAAATAACCGCGTAAGAACTCCGCGGTACCATAAAACGACCCTTCGACCTAAGTCGAACCGCAGTGCAGGGGGCGGGGGAGTTGCAGCCGTGGGACACCAGCAATATATAACATGGAGGCTCTTTTCAATGTTTGTTTGTAGGGATCACCTCACACCGGATCATCGTTGCAGCTGAGGAAGAAGGAGGCCTCCCGGACCTCTTCACTTCAGAGTCAACAGAGACATCGAGGGAATCACCGTTCATCGTCCGTCGAGACCGTTCTAGCAGGAGCTAGTGTGTCGACTCCGGGCAGCCACCGACGCCAGTCGGTCTCCCCACCCCCAGCGGCTATATAAGCGGGACCACCTCCGAACGCAGAACTTTCTCTTCCCGCCGGCAGTAGGAACTCTGCGCTCGGACCGGCCACCTTGGTGGATCGGTATCCGGTGCTTAGCACCCTACTGGCCATAGGAGTCGCCCCGCCCGGGGAATAACGACTCAGGGTCGTCGAAGTTGAAGTAGACTACAAGGGACTGGTCCTTGTACATCCTACTTCCGCCACAGTAAACCCCCTCGGTCGCCCCCGACGCACTCGTTGGCCTGACCGAGGGCCCCAATACTCCTTGGATTTGCACGCTAACGCACTCGTTAGCAGCCAAGGAGCTCCCAACGCAAACAAGAGCGGCGCGAGGCTAACGTAGACCCTCGTTCTTAGTCGTGGGGCACAACCGGGCGCTTCCGTTTGTCTGCGGGCAGGCGGTAAAATAGGTACACGTGGGTAGGAAGGGACAACACCAACCACCCCTTAAGGAGGGGAACCGGCACTTGATAGTCAGCTAGCGGGCAACCAAGGCCCTCTTCAGGGCCACCAAACCGCACGAGTCCTTGTCTCCGAGCCGTATAAGAGCGTCCCCTTAGCACCAAGCCTTTCGTCTCCCAGACCAAATAGTTGCACCACTCAAGCGGACAACCAAGGCCCTCTTCAGGGCCACCGAACCGCACGAGTCCTAGTCTTCTTACCGAGCCGTATAAGAGCGGCCCCTTAGCACCAACCCTTTCGCCTCTCTGCCGAAATAGTTTCACCACTCTAAGCGGACAAACAAGGTCCTCTTCAGAGCCACCAAACCGCACGAGTCCTAGTCTCCTTACCGAGCCGTATCTAGCCCATAAGTAAATCTCATATAGCTCATAGATATAGGTCTAAAGCCGAGCTCACAGGCCGCCTATCAGCATTTCCCCACCTGCAACAGGTCTTGACCGTTGACAGTGCCTGGTCATTTTTTGTCGCATCACGACAAGGCAAGCGTTGCGTGACCGCCTCACGGAACCGGGTCAAGCCTCACTAGCCCGGCTAGGGGCCAGATGCGGCAATGGCCCACCTGCAGCTGACTGGGGTTCGCACGGAGGTATGGACGGGCCGGTTGCGCTCAGGGATCGTGAGGACCTATCCCCGTGCAGCTACCCACACCGGGCATCCCCAGCTGCAATCCCCCTCCCCCCAATGGCCTGCATCACCGAGCACCGACTCGGATGCCTCCACAACAAGGGGTCCCCGGGTAGTTGTGGGTCAACCCTCCCCACGCCCAGCGTCCTGCCCAGTGACAGGTCCCAGGGGAGAAGCCCCCCTGAGGATCTCGCCCACCCACCTCCCTTCAGATGAGGAAATCAAGGCCCTGACCACCCCCTCACCCCACCCCAGTCCAGCTCAAAGCTTCCACTCTCGATCCGTCGTTGTTGCGTCGCGTCGCCGGATTTTTAGATATCCCCCATCCCATCAGACCCGTCCGACGGTGACCCGACACCGGCGGCCCTTACCAGCACGCCAACACTACCAATAAACGGCCATCCCACACCCAACGGCTGGAAATCTGCATTCGTGCCGATCGGGACGGAGCCCCATCACCTCCCCCCCTAGGAGGCCAACTAGCAAAATCCCTTCCCTCATGTTGGTGAATCCGTTCGCCGTCGGTCCTTCCCCTACGCTCTCCCGTGGTCCTTTCCTCCCCTTTTCTCCCTGCCCTTCCCCCTACCGCAACCCGCCAGGCCTGCGAAGGAAACTCCGCCCATCCATCCATCGAGTTCCGGGGCCGTCCCAAAGAACATGCCGCAATCCCAACGGCCAGTTCTGGTCAACGCCCCTGGCGAATGGACAACCCCCACCGGCCGTCGTGCTGGGTCCACGAAGACATGGCCCCCTCCCTCCATCACACGCCCTCCCCCCCACCCGGGTAGGTCCTCTCGTGGGTGTCCATCACCCGTCTGCCCCCAAAGAACACGCAGCGCCAGGTCCACTCGTGCTGGAAGCAGGCCTTTCCCAGCCTGTCTTCGGCCCGTATGGACGTGCGCTCGGCGGAGAGGACCGTGAGAGTCCAGCTCTGTGAGAAGGGTCTGGATCTCCTACGTGGTGGAGAAAATAAATTGGCCCACATAGTAGGAGAGCCCATACAGGTCACTTACCCACAGAGTCCCCGCCCCGCCCCCAAACATAAGGTCCCCCGCTCGGAATCCTTAATTCAGAATACTTTCTCATCGTCGTTAAAGGGGAGGACTATGCGACGCTGGAGAAGGACATCCGAGAGGTCCTAGGTGTTCCCGTCCTACCCAACTGGAGAATAATAGCCCGGCGGACGAAGAGACCGACGATCGTGATGCGGGTCATCACGGAGCTCCATGCGGAGGACATTTGCTGTGACATAATGCAGAGTGGTATTGACCTACACAGCAAAGTCTACAGATGCGAAGCGTCTAAACCCCCCTACCCCACTGCCCAAACTAAGCAGTGCTCTCGGTGCCACCAATACGGCCACCGAGAACGAGAGTGCAACGAGCGGGCACGTTGCGGTCGCTCTTTCGGTTTACACCGGGAGAGGGAATGCACGGCCCGTAAGGCGCGGTGCTAGGACTGCGGCGGCGAGCACAGGGCGGGTGATAGGAGTTGTCCCCGACGGCCCCAAACGCCACCCTCGCTCGCCGCGGCTGCCCTATTCCACACAGACCCATCTGTATTGCAGACCATTCCCGCCCCCCCGGAGGACGCGAAGCCCGTGACCAAGAGGCAACTGCTGTCCATGGTATTGGCCAACCTCCACCCGGATCAGCGCCAGGCAGTCGGATGCATCATAGACGACCCGGCAAAGGCCGTACTAGGGATGTCAGTCACCCCGCTGTACTCCCGAAATACGGTTCTCCCATTGTCCTACGCCATCCTCTTTCATGGATACGTCCAGAGTTTCATTTTAATGTTCGCGGTGGCTTGGGCCAAAAAAGGCCCTTGCTTAAAGAGCACATAAGGACAAAGAAGGCCGCCATCCTGGGGCTGGTGGAGACCTATCTGTGTCCAAACTTAAAATTAAACATCTCTGGATTTCAGGAGTTCAACACCGCGAGGCTAGGCAATACTTCGGGAGCCACCACGCTGCTGATTAGAAATGACATCGCCGCCGTCAGAGAGGACGTCCCCCTAGACTGCCTCACCCCGGAAAATGAAGCGGTTCTCGCCCGGGTTCACATCAAGAGAAGAAAATACTAATATGGGTTATGTATTCCAGGCCCAACGTGGAACTTCCTTTAAAACTCCTGGATCACATTTTGGCGTCATGTCCCACAGCAATTATTTTAGGAGACCTCAATGCAAGGAACACATCCTTCAGGGACTAGGACGCAAATGCCAAGGGGAGGGTTCTACAAACATACCTATTACAACATTCCCTAACCCGCTTGGATATGCCAACGCCCACGTGGGAAACGGGTGTTCCTTCCCCGACCACGCCCTGGTAATCGGAAATCTCATGGCACTCTCGGGTGACGTGACGGTCGACGATTGCCTCACCTCTGACCACCTGCCCTTTTCCTTACCCTTCTACCTTGTGAACCCTCTCCCTTGCATCACGATCACCCGGCCCGACTACAAAAATTCTGACTGGGACAATTTCAACCGGACCATAGAAGAAAAAACAAAAAACATAGAAGAGATGGAACAACGGACCAGGTGGACAGTGCCCTCAAAACACTGGAAAACGCTGTTAAAGAGGCCGCTGGTTGCATCCCAACGAAGGAAATCGACCCGATGAGGCCACCACTACCCAGGGATGTGGAGGAGATGATAAAACAAAAGAGGCCAATATACCGGGATTGGGTTAGGACAAAGGACCCCAACCTGAAAACTGAGTGGAATCGGAAGAATGCCCTCATCAGAAGGAAGGTCATTCTCCAAAAAGAAAAAAGTTGGGAAAACACCTGCAAAACACTGGATTACAGGGACGGCGGAGCATTCTAGAGAAAGTTTAAAGTGCTGACAGGACAACACGAAAAAAAAGCATGCCCAATAGTCGATAATAATGGGATGCCGATCTCCAATGCTGCAGCAAAAGCTGAGGAATTCTGGTGAGTCCTGTCAGAAATATACACGCCGGCTGAAGGTCCCCTCTTCGACGAAGATAAAAAGGACAGGTGCTCTCTGGCCGTGCAAACGGCAGAAGTGCTGTTGTAACCCCTGAAGACACCTGCCAGGATATAGGACGACCCGGTTCTTCAACCGATTTCTGCAGAAGAAATGGAGGAATGCTACCGTGGAAAAACAAGGCACCAAGCGACGACGGGATAACTACGCTACATGTTAAATTAGCCCCCGCTCCTGATAACAATCTTCAATGCCTTACTCTACATAGAATATTACCCAAATTCTTGGAAAAGGATTACCATGGTGATGATACCTAAGCCAGGAATGGACAAGAAAAAAGCAGAGAATTACCGGCCATTACCGGCCCATCAGTCTCACTAGTACCATCGGCAAATGGCACGAAAGAATAGCCAGTAGGATGAGCACCATGTTCGAGGCCAATAGTGTCCTGCCCCAACACCAATATGGCTTTCGATCACGTACATGCACCTCCGATCTTCTGGCACTCCTGACCAGCACCGCCACGGAAGCCATTAGCAGAAACAGATATGCCGCAGCACTGTTCCTGGATATCGATCGAGCATTTGACAGTGTATGGCATGATGGGCTGATGTGTAAAATGGCAAAAATCCCAGGGGTGGGTGAAAACCTGCTGCGCATCATAAACTGCTTCATCAGAGAGAGAAATGCAAGGGTAAGAGTTGCCTCTAATCACTCTGCGCTCTTTCCCCTTAAAGCAAGTGTTCCCCAGGGCACCGTGCTATCCCCCCTGCTGTTCACCCTGTACTGCCACGATATGCCGATTGACGGCAGAGCATGAGGTACGGTCACTCTATGCCAATATGAAGACGATACCACGACATGGTGCGCAGGAAATTCCGCCCAGACGGCAAAAAATAACCTCCAGAAAATGGCAAAAAGATTGAAGAAATGGTTCATCATATGGAGAATGCAACCCAATGCAAACAAGTCGCAACTCCTCATCGCCAAGCCATTAGGAAGCAAACATGACGGTTGCAGAATAAAACTATGGGACCAATGGATAAAAGACTCAGAAACAGCAACATACCTCGGGGCACTAATCGACCGGCACTTCACTTTCAGGAAGCACGTGAGGAACGTGATCGCAAGGTGTAGCAGGCAAAGTAACCTCATCAGGGCGGTCCACGCAGTGGGGCGGGGAGTCTCGGCGAGGTGCGGCCTGCTCCTATACAGGTCGTTCACACGGCCAGTTATGGAGTGCACCGCGCTGGCCATCCTCCCGCTTCGACAGACATAAAAGTCGCACGCCACCCTGGAGCGAAGGATCCTCCGGCAGACCTTCGACCTGCACCCATTGACCCGTTCCCGTACCGTATATGACATAACTAATGTTGAACCTCTACTCCACAGGATGTGTCGCCTACGCTGCGACGGGACGAGGAGGATAGGTGATAATACCAGGATGCTTCTGGACAACATCATTAGCACAGCAGGTGGTCCACTGCCGAGAATGCCAAAGAAGAAGCTGTACTCCTCCCCGAAATTTCTCTCTGACCACCTATATCTCTATCACCCAGATGTCACGTTGCCTCCTAATAACATCCGACCAACGGTTCCCGCACCCGCGCAGCTATCACCCCAGGTTTTCCTCTACGCCCCAAGAAAACAAGAAAGAAGAGAAAGAAGAAGAAACAACTGACGGAAGAACCGGCGTCCTCCCCAGTACCCCCCCAGCAACCCTCACCCCAAGTGATACCCAGTTGATCACCAGTGCCTGTGACATTATTTATTAGTTTATTGTTATTAATTACCAGAGACATGTATACATATATATATATATATACATATATATATACACGATGTGGATAGGATGGAGGAGGAGGAGACGATGTGGATCCACATCGTGTGTTCATCGCCGCATGGCTGACTCCAATCCATCAACGTATTATATATATATATATATATATATATATATATATATATATATATATATATATATATATATATATATATATATATATTTATTTATTTATTTATTTAGTTATTTATTTATTTTTCTACGGTGACATATCCAGTGTTAAATTTGACAAAATTTACGGTTTGTTTTTGTTTTTGTTAAGTTTGTGGCCTGGCGGTGGTTTTAGCGGGTTTCCCACCGTCCTAAGGCGAATGTCGGGCCAATATTTTCCCGCACCAGTGTAAATGTCCAGTGAATACCCTGAAGAGACGACAGCCTAAATCGGGGTCCCCACCATTGTTTTTGTTATTTTGTATTGTATGGTGTGGAAATAAACGTATTTTTTCTTGAATTCACTTCAGTGTTTGTATCTGAAAAATATCCATAGCGGAAAGGACGCGTTTACAATCCATTCCACGCACTCGCCGCGCTACCTTACTCCCCGTTGCAGGCGGGTCGGACCAGACTCGACCGCGCGATCGAAAAACTGGTGTGAAATTCGGCGTCGCATACGGTCGCAGATAACTCATCGGATTTACACTGTGGCAGCTTTGTAGAGTTTCCTCATATAAGTTACTGCGTGATGTTTGGCGATGCAATTAACTATTTCTCTATATATATTTAAAAAAGGCCAAAAAATAGGGTCCACCATTTTGTTTAATATCTTTGGTAAACAATTATGAAAATGTAAGTAAACTACATAAAAACAAACATAAACAACTATTTCATCTAATAATATCACATTTTATTCCGATTCTTTACCCATAAAGGATTAGCAAGGGCTTGATTTTGAAGATTTCGTGAGAAAATTGAGTGTAGACCATTTTTGCGAAATTTGTGAAACTTTGACCTCATGCAAATTGTTCATCGTTGAGTACTAAGAAAAATGTCTTGTGTCATCGTATACACAAGTCTTTTGAAAATATTTCAATAGACTTGTGTATATATATTTCAAAAAAAGTTTCAGCTTCCTGGCTTGAAAAAACAGTTTTTGATTTTTGGCCAGGTTTTTTTCGATTTCAGCACACTGTGCGGCGGTAAGTGCATTCCTATTTACCTACACTGCAATGCTGTCCATTGGGAATACTCATGAAGTCCCCTTGTATTGTTATTAAATTTCCTTATAGCGTTAATCATGAAGTGCTAAGAAGTTAATTGTGCATTTGAGTAATTAAATTTGGAGAGGAATAAAATATATCTGTAGAATGGACGATATTAAAAAAGTGTATAATTACGTCCCTTGTGTATTACTTCATTTTTTATCCGCTACATTATGTTTACTTGTAAGTAAAAACCAATGTATATTCATGGCAAAACCGGAAAGACGAGTTTATTTACAATCTGTCGACTGTATTTACATTTGAACTTCCGTCTTTCATCACTAGGTGGCATCACTTTCCAAAAAGTTAATTGTTTACGGAATTCTAGACAACGGTTTTGGGCAACGAGATCCCAATCTATAATATATATTCATGAGTAATCCATTTTCCTCAGATCTCATCCGTTACTTAGAAACGGTATGTCAAACGACCAAATTACCAAGAAAACGCCCGTTTTCATTTTTCTTCGAAACTCTTTGAAGTTACGCAGAGGATGAAGTAGTGGAAGGATTACAAAATAATAAAAACCCATAACCGCTTGCTAACATGATTCTTTTACCAGTATATTCCATGAGTTTCAGAAATTTTTGCCGATATTTGTGAACTATTATGTCACAAAATGGTGGACGCTTTTTCTGGCATGATTTGACATAAAGTAGTCGTAATCTTTAGTTTAAGAAATATGCGCACCGAGATACTTCTTAGAGGATTATGTATACATATTTTGAACTTATTATGTCTTGGAAATTCTTGGAAAAATATCTGAAATTCCGATAGTTAATTGGGCCTTTCCTCCGCGCAGCGGGGCCTGGAAATACATCCTCTGTGCACACATCTGTGTACACATACAACAATACATTGAAGCTGTGTGTACCTTAATTCCTCGCATTTAGTCTTTTCAAGGTATTGTTTAGTGAACGATCATCAAGCGTTCTATGTTAAAGATATTGCGTGGATATTTTATGCTGTTACGACGAAAAAATGGCCAACATATTTTCCTAAAAAATATTAAGTTAAACATTCAGTATCTTTAGTTTAAGAAATATGAGTGGCGAGATGCGTCAACGAAATATTGTGTGAAGGTATTTTATAAAGTATTCCCGTAATGGCGACGTAATATTGGCCCTTTACGCTCGGGAACAGTCACTGTGACATAATTGGCATGAAGTCATGCGCCCGGCATTATGTTTGATGGAATGATGAGCGACGGACGGAGATCAGAATTTTGCCCACGTCTTCACCTGCGAAGCCAATGACAGTGAATGCGGCCGCAGTGTAGCGCCGGGGTAATTGTTACACGCGTAAAACGGGTGATGTTATACATTTATTTAAAAATAATCAGCAATAATAGAAAAACTATGAGTTATTTACAGTGGACAATCTTATTTTGGAATTACCTTTGCATCTGGTGTATCGTGGGGATTACACATACAGAACATATGTGGTGCAGCATTAAAGAAACTATCGTAAGCTTTGTTAAACGTATATTCGGAAGGTCCTCGGTTGAAAAAGTCAAAGAGAGATACTACTTCGCTCTGGTTAGGCCACACTTTGAATGCGGTTTTGGTTGAATCTATTTGACTCTGGTCAAATAGATTTAACCAACAAAATTAATAAAATTCAAAGGAAAGTAGCGCGCTTCGTTAAAAACTGCTACGTCCGTACATATAATGTCTCACAACTTTAAGAGGGATTTAGGTGGGAGCCCCTAAAATCTCGGAGGCTACACGCTAGGCTTAGGTTGCTTGATAAATTTCGAACTGATATTTTTCCGATCGACATAGAGAATATTATCATATCTCCTCACTACATATCTGGGTCTGACAGATGCGATAAAATAAGAGAGATACACTGACGAACAGATAGGTACAAACACTCGTTTACAAACAATAAGCGACCCCAATAAAAATTGAGCTCCACTAAATATACTCCTATAATACATTTCACCATTTCATCTCCAAAAAAATGTACACCTGTACACAGCTGGTGACCTAACACCAGTAGTCATCAGATAGCGGTTCTGAAACCCTTAATATGCAAATTTGTTCATAACCCGCGGCCACCGCCGCCGCCGCCACCAGACAGCCTTGAACAGGATCGGACTTGTTTGAGGTCATCCCACCCCACTAGCCAGACGAGGTCGACGTACGAGCGTCTGATGCAACCCAAAAGCAAGATTATCTCATGGTTGGGGAGGATATAAAAGAACAAACGAGTATATCTTTTAGCCATATATGCTATTACTGCAGTATGAGACAGGTCATGTCTCCTACTATAACCAGACCTCTGATCCACGATGGGAGGGATGACGAGGCACACGAGTCAGTCTTTGCCATATTGCTTTTAGAAGACATCGATGATACTAATTAGAATGGAGTCCTCGAATACCGACGTGGATAGAAAAGTTAGCCACGCCCCTGAGATTTCTCTACGAAACATTGTGGAAGACGAGGAGATTGACTTCATTCCAACGGTCGAGCCATTATAAAGAGAATCACGGCGATATTTTCTCATCAGACCTCACCGATCAACCGTGGTGTAAAGATGCGGGACATACTACTATCTACAACTGCAGAGCTGGGCGGTGTGCATCAGCTCCGCGTTAGCAAAGTGAAGGAGAACGTGAGCAATTTGTACGAAGTGTGTCTTCCCTCACCGCTGCTGGAGAACAATGACCAAAACGATCTTATCCTTCATATGAAGTTTGACAATAGATACTTGATAAGCGGAACATATGGATAAGATGATTGCTCTAGTGGGGCAGAGTATTAACTTTTCTGGCTTCTTGAATCCATCCAGTAAAGTTATTGAGCGGTTTAACGTGTGCACAGTGAAACAGTTGAAACTCACCGGTGAAATGTTGGAGAAAGCCATGAATCAAGAAACATCTATCGTATGCAATGTGTACGAAATACATCATGATAACGTCATAGCGTGTGATGGTGCTTTCATGCTAACTTTACCAAAAGGAATACAAGTGATGGAACGTGATGGTGGAGCTAGTGTATCAAAAAAAGACGCTCATGAATGGTCTGTGACGAACCAAATTGTGTGCGCACAGTGACATTTACAAGGGGACAAAAATGAAGAATAAACTATGGGTGAACAAACGAGGGAAAAGGAGAATTGATTCAATCTTATACCTTTATTCTCAATGATGTACAATCTGATATTACTTCGTTCTAAACACTCTGTGTTCTTTGTTCTACCTATTCTTTAATACAAAGACATCATAGAAATAAAAAAATACAGGTTTACAAAAAAATATTTATTTTTCACAATGATATATACAATATTATAAATACATCATCCTTATCTGAAGGTGTTGGTTAAATTGTTCACGAAACATCGTCTCATAGTTCAATTCACCATTTCCACTAATGTTGTACTGTTCTTGCAATAAACGCACTGCACTTCTGATCGCATATAATTGTACCTCCATATTCATACCACTTTTGTTCAAATATCTATTCTCGAGTAAATAACTCTCAATACAATTATATCCATTTAATTGAACATCATAATAAATGAACAAATAAAACATGGTAATGTTTCATAACAGAAAAAGACTACTTACAAAAAATCTAAACCACCCATTGCAAAAAGATTTTAGTGGCAATCACGTTGATTTTTAACAAATTTTATTTATTTTACACCAGTTAGCCAGCTTATGACAATTCTTTCTAGAATATTGTAAATTACTTTGAGTATGAGCATCAATGAAACATCCCTCATCTGTAGTCAATTTCTGAAGCGAGGGACAGCCATAGAATTCCAGATTAGCTACGCAAATACCTCTGGGAAGAAGACTAGTTGATTAAGATGCCTTTTGCGCGCCTTTAGTAAACAGATATTTATATTGCTTTGTGTAATTATGTAATATACTCTCCAATTCTGAATAATCTACATCTCCAGAATATTCAGACAAACCGTGATAGTTGTTTCTCAACCAAGAGGAATATTTCACGTATAATATCTAGGTTGGTGATTTAAAGAGCCACGTGTTACAACATTTGTTTTGAACATTGATTATGGATAATTCCTTGACTATATAACTCCCGTCATTATAAGTGAATCCTTGAAATTCGATAATGGCCCTCATTGTGATGTATGTCCAACTTACAAGGTTTTCACACTCAATGCCAGGGGTTAAACACACTTAAAAGACCTTTTGACTTACAGAATTTTACTTTGTGCCAGAGGTCAAAAAGCCTTTCACTCACACGTGCTGGAAAACTCAGAGCATAGCCAAGTTATACTTTTTGATTACCAGGCAATCATACGTTATGAGTACCATCTCTAATTCAAGTCTTTCCAAATCTAAATTAAACGTATGGTCTAAATTAAAAGCCTTGGTGGCGAGAAATTGTCTAACTTTATCACGACTGCTCGAAAGTCTCCGGAGAAAGAAATTTATCAGCTTGGAGAATTTTATCAGAGCATACCATTCATCACCGTTCCAGTTAAACGAACTCTTCGTTAAAATGCTTTTAATGGACAAAGGTCTCTTCCCAAAATAATTTGCATAGGTTAAGCAGGATGAGGTTAATTGTTCTTTTTCACCTTTGTTGAAAAAAACATTCACATTATTTTCCAAATTCAGAAAATTAGTCCATTCAGCTTGCGAAACAATTACACTCGTTTTATTCACTTGGATATTGCAACACGGGCTCAAAGTCTCTACAAGGATCGTAACCAACACACACACTCTTCGACTTTGCTCTGTTTAAATAATACACCGATTGAAGTAGCAGATTATTCAAGAGTGGAGATGCAGCGGGACTGGAATGGTGTCCGGCTGGTCTCTTCCTCTTGACGGGTTGAGACTGCAGGACTTCTTCCTCCGACGATAGCATGGCGACTGATGTACTGTGAGAATTTATATAGCTTAATAGAACGATGTTGGAGGGGTGGGGGAACAATCATCCGGGCATGGATCAACCTCGGCCTTGATACGGTTATACTGAAACCACTGGGCGAGGGATTGTGCGTCTCTCAATGCGTACATGCTATTGCGTAATTTGTGACAGGGATTGAGGCAGGAAAATGCGATAAAGCTGTATTTTTCAAGAGGGGGGCAATTTAATTCTTTTTGAAGAGAGATGAAAGTCCGATTAGTGAGATCGGAGAGAAGTTCGCACTCAGCCTCGCTAAATGCGAAGAGAGCGGTCGCTCCCTCAATGATGGCCTCCAAAGCGGGGAGAAGCTCAGCGTAAGAGATGAATCCACTGTTAAAGGAAGTCTCATCGCAGTGGAGAGGGTCTTGAAACCGAACCTTCTTTCCCCCAGCAACAAGTTTCCCATGTTTCTTGAAAGTGTCCCAAAAAAGGCGGTTGGAATCAACGACGACGGCTGCAAGCTCCGTCACGCCGCCTTGGTTGAAACTGACGGATACCACGATCTGCATTCTGCAACTGATTCTTCTCTAATAATCCCCTCCTCTCCCCGTGCGCTGTATTTATTCTAGAACAGCAGCGCTGGGCTCGGGGATGGCACCTCGTATCACTCCTCATCCCACCAAAGGTGAGTCGAAACAGCTCCAGGGTGCGGCAGTCGTTGAGGTGTGGGTTAGTGTGATTGAATTGGGTGAGGAATTTGTGTAGGGAGTGACCTAAAGATTTACGAACTGCATACAAGCAACAATATTCCCCGCAAATGTCGGAATGAAAGCTTTGTATCTGAAAGCGATTGTGAGCGCAGTTGAAAGGCTATAAAAAATCCAAAATTTTAGGAACAAAGGGGCTTAATCCGTACGAGTCGAAGTATTCTGCAAATTGATTATATGTGTAAATAACTACCCAATGAGAACCTGGAAAACTAGCCGGGTCAAAATTTACTACGAATATCCTATTTTCGGTGAGTGTGATTACTTATCCGAAGGATATACTCCGCGAAATAATTCACCCAATCTATTACGTAATAGTCAATCGATTTGATTGATATCCATGACTAAAAATTTATGATAATCTTCCTGTTTTTATCAATTTCTAGTGTAGCATCATATTCAACGGACACCAAGCACGTAACGGTTTTAGCCAATTCGTTTTTAAATCTCGCCTCTATTCTCACCACACCTGTATCCCTTACACTTACATAGTCCTCGTTACCTGAATTATCCGGCGTGAGGTCGAATACTAACATAAAATAACCGTGTCCAAACATATTGTAAGTGATTTGATTTCCATTGTCGTGATGCTTTATTCCACTCCCGGAGAAAATCGTATCATACGCTCGTGCCCAATAATTTTTGCTGCTGAAATTGTATTCCAGTCCCTCAGAAGGAATCTGAACTCCGTTTACAAACAGCAAAACATTCTCGAGTGAAAAGTGAGAGAGCGCAAATGGATTCTTATTCACATCACCGGCGTAAGAATCATTGTCGACCATTGAAAATATTAGTTAAATCAAAGGAAATTGAGCTCTACGGCCTCTCTAGATAGATAAAAATAAAATTCTCCAATAGCCGTAAAAATGGCACCACTCGTCAAACATGTACCACAACATTCACTTACTGTGTTGGTTTGCGGGAAAGGAGATTCCACAGCAGAGACCAACCACAGCCTCTCCACCAGAATACCCTCCTGTGATGGTTTACGGGAATGTTACTTCCTCGCCAGTGACCAACACAGACACACACACTCAACCCAGTTTGGGATCCTTTTCGAGGGCTAATGGGACCCTGATAAGGATGCCTGGGTTATAACCTGATATCCTTCATAGGGCTAATGGGACCCTACTAAGGATGCCTGGTTATTACCACAATCACACACACACGCACTCAAATCACTCACTCACAACACACAGATGGGCCCAACTTCTGGGAGAAATCGCTCAAAAAGAGCGTGGTCAAAAGAAAAACACACAGAAACAAACGAGGGTGAGCGTCGGATACGCGTATTTCGGCCACAAGGTGGCCTTCTTCAGCGAGCTGAAGAGGGCCACCTTTCCCCACCTTTCCGTCCTCTTCACCACCCTCCCCCCTTTCTCCACTTTCCACCAATGCCTTTTGCCCTCATCAACACCCATTGGTCATTGGTTTTCTCCCCCCCCCTCCTTCTGTCCCTTCAGTATTTAATCCTGGCTGTCCTCCCCTTTCGTTCACTTACAACCTCGTGTTGCAATTGCTTTTCCCTTCAGCTCGCTGAAGAGGGCCACCTTGTGGCCGAAATACGCGTATCCGACGCTCACCCTCGTTTGTTTTTGTGTGTTTTTCTTTTGACCACGCTCTTTTTGAGCGATTTCTCCCAGAAGTTGGGCCCGTCTGTGTGTTGTGAGTGAGTGATTTGAGTGCGTGTGTGTGTGATTGTGGTAATAACCAGGCATCCTTAGTAGGGTCCCATTAGCCCTATGAAGGATATCAGGTTATAACCCAGGCATCCTTATCAGGGTCCCATTAGCCCTCGAAAAGGATCCCAAACTGGGTTGAGTGTGTGTGTCTGTGTTGGTCACTGGCGAGGAAGTAACATTCCCGTAAACCATCACAGGAGGGTATTCTGGTGGAGAGGCTGTGGTTGGTCCCTGCTGTGGAATCTCCTTTCCCGTAAACCAACACAGTAAGTGAATGTTGTGGTACATGTTTGACGAGTGGTGCCATTTTTACGGCTATTGGAGAATTTTATTTTTATCTATGAAAATATTAGTGTTGAGTATTCGTCCAACGATTGCCTTCTCAATACTTAAAATTCGACCGCCTGAGGGTGCAGTGAACGTTTTCAATTCAGTTCGTTTGTAATGATATTTAGCTTTGTCTCGTTCTAACATTTTGCTATGTGCTACTAATATCGAAGGATTAATATCATGATGCAGCACGTATAGCGTTGCGTCGAGTATTCGCAAAACCCCATCTTTCGCACCCATTAGATAGAAAGCAGGTTTCGAGAGCATTAATCTAATATTAATGTCTTCTCCATTGAATAGCAGCTGTGTTTGATTAAATGCGTCCACAATTAATTTACCATACAATTCAACCTCAGCACCATTCTTGAACCACGAGTTTCATTTAATGTACCCAGCATTGTTGCTATCAGTCTTGTTAACATCATCCCCTGTGTCCAATTTCCAACCAGCATTACGCAAGTGCGTTCTACTAGCGTCAGATCCATAGTTTAGAACGTTTTGCAAATAACTTCTATAGTGATAATTATCTTCTGGTGTGACAAGAGTCGCATTGAAATAAACGTCATTGCTTGAATAGTGAACGTAGAATATTGTTGACGACGCCTGGCTGATTAGTTTCTGCATCGGTATAATCACTTTAATTTTTCTTGCAAATCTTAACTTTGAGTTTGAGGAATATACTACATATTAAATCTATGTACGAGTCGCCAGAATCTTTAATTGAAAATGCAATGACCGATCAATTGTCCTACGAAGATATGGGTTGTAAGGCACCAAGCGTTTAGATAGAATGTTGGTCTGTATGGGTGGATTCGATTGGAATAAATCCAACGAACTCAGCATATGATCAGCCATTATAAAAAAATATCTCTCGGTGCGACCTTCTTCGCTCTTCCCCCTCTCGTTGAATGCTGTTTTTTCTTATCACCTCGTTTTATTTTAGTCAAGCAAGGACGTTTTGCTATCCTCAATCTCCCCCCTTTGAACAACTTTTCCTCGGCCTTACGCTTCAAATTCTGTCCTGCCTCGTTTAATCCATTGCGTTATATGACCTTAACCAGTTTGGTGCCAAGATCGCCAAGGGCAGCCGCTCCCGCACTCGCGACCTCTTTCCGCACAGTCTTAAGTCCACTAAATAGTAAAGGTTTTGCAAAACGCCAGGGGCCGGCGAGAAAACTCTCATTACCCCTCCCCTTGATATGAATCTCGATATGTTGGACCCACCTCTCCTCCCACCTGTCTTGTATAGTATGCATAATAACGATCCGCTACCTGAGCCATCTCGTTGCTTAGTGACGAACTAATCAAAATTAATTCTTTTTTATAAAATGTAACACCACTATTGAAGATTGTATCCCACTATGAAAAGGAATAGGCTCACCAAACTTAACGGTCATTAAAATCTCAACGCTTTTAATGCTGTTATTCTCGACGGGGTAATAGAAAATCGGATTGAAGATCGGATCGGTGTAAAGGTAAATGTTTTTCGGAGCAGGAGTTATACTTATCCCTCGTTTACCACTCGATTTTGAGAACGTTGCCTTAGCATTGCTGAATATATTTTGTACATCTGCATCATCAACTTCATCCGTCAGCTGAATCAGGAACAACGATAATAATTCTTATTCCTCTCTTATCTTTTTTTTCCTGCACTAGAAAAACCCTCTAAAGATATTTTAATTAAGTCTCCGAATGAGTCATAGACTCCTGGTGGTAGTGAATATGTGACATCCTTTGCTCTTATTATGACTGAGTTTGGTAAAATTCGTTCGTTTACACCTACCTCACCATCGCGTATTGCTAATTCATCTAAAGAATGAATGATATTGTTTACTATATTTTCCCATATACTACGGGGGGTGGCAGTAAATTTCGATGCAGAAAAACATACCCTTCCGTATGTATCTTGCGGAATCTCGAAGAAAATACCTTTTTCTATCGCAATTTTGCCTCGACCATCCCCGGGTCCGCCTTCTTCCCCTGGAACTACCCCATCCTCTTTTCGAGTCCTGTTATCTTTGCGAGTTGAAGCTCTCTCTTCTCCTCCAATTAAACCTTCAAGCGCAGAGGAGATTTAAAGGTATTCCATCTCGTAGGTCGGAGGATATATAAATGGATCGCCGGTTTTCGCATATAGCTGGTAAAAAATTTATAACTTTAAAACTAATCATTCAATTTATTTCAAATTTTGTATGTGTATGAAATAATATCTTGTCTATAATATTTTGTGGTATAACTTGTACTTCCTAATATTTAAAATTATATTTTTTTTGGTGAAATAGTTTTTTTATCTTTCACCGCTACCAAAAATCGGATTTCCTTACTTTTTTAATGCAAAGAAACTTGCGTATTATTTGCTTATAGGTATTACTATTTTAAAAATACACCATTTAATATTATGTACTAGGCGATAAATATATTATTGTCGCACACGCACGAAAGGCCGCCTCGCCTCGGCAAAGCGGGATACACGCATTACACATTCGGCGATGATAATACCAGTTATAAAAATGGCCTACCTCAATAATTCTGCTTGGTGTGGTAGATATCAAAACAGTCAAAGCAAAGTCCCACGTCACAGTTTTTACACCAGTACACAGGATCTCTTCTCCTGGAATGTTTTACGCAGACAACACAACTCCTTTGCGGATGTTGTTTCTTTCCTGATAGAGGGATCCTTCTAATGAAATGTCTTTCTGTCAAGCGAGGCACTAAACTATCGGCGGTATGTCGGCCGGGCACTAGGGAGTCCTTTTTGGCATATTTATGAAACAGTTTCCCGACTAGCTGGACACGAAAGGTGATATGGTCAATGCTTTTATTTGTGTTTTCCTGGTATATTATTAGAACATTTAGTACTGCCAAATTCGGGAGTCTTCTAAGTAGCTTCATGTACCACTTGTTGAGACGTTTTCTTTCAATCAAGTAGGTTTGAAGTAACTGATTTTTAGATCCACCCCACCCATATATTTATTATAATCAATAATACTGATTGGTTTTATGAGTTCGTTCCCTCTTTTTACTACAGTCTTTGTTTCTACGCCATGGAATGTAAAAATCATGGTGACTATTTTCTTATCTTTCCACTTTACAACTGAAACTGGGCCGCAGTGTTGACCGGCTACCTCTCCTTTTTTCAATTGTTTATCTTTTACCTTTTGAGGGACATTTTTTCTATTGGTCCTCAAAGTTCCAACAGTCAGTGCCGTAAGAACTTTCAATAGTTTTGCTAAATCCGGTGAGTTCTAAAAATTGTCCATCCAAAGTGTTCTGCCTTGATTAAGTAAAGTAAACACAAGACTCAAAACGATTGCAGTTGTTTTACTTGAGTTAGCCGTGCAAATTGGTGGTCTAAAGATAGTATCTCTCCTGGCGTAGATTAGAAAAAACCATACATAACCGTTAGTTGCATCACAGAGCTCGAAAGTCTTTATACCAAACTTTAATGATTTCAACGGCAAGTATTGTTTGAAGGACAAGCGACCTTTCCATAAAGTGAAGGACTCATCAATTGAGATTTTTCTATTAGGAAGATAATATTCCTTGAATGTTTTATTGAGATGTGAAATGACTGGAAATACTTCTTCAACTTCGGTAGTCCGCGACAACTAAGAGTATCTTCGTTGTTCGTGAATTGTAAAAATTTACATATGAGTTCAAAACGATCTCTTGTAATTACGTCTCCAAACCCAGGTGTGGATAGAACTCTTATGGTGGAAAAATTTGAACGAAGTAATGGCTTCTTTATTATTCCCATCAACATGAATAATCCCAAAAATGTATAAATTTCATCGACCGACACTATTTTCCAAGAGAAAATTCTGGCTTTTTTGGAAAGGGACGGCCCACCCAAGGCCATGTACTGATCAGCATAACGATTAGTTTCCTTTAGAATTGTACTTAAAAATTCTTCATCGAAGGAAAGTTCAAAGGCATCTTAAATATCAGTCACCAGTGAAGATATTCCTGGCGGTCCAGAGCCACCGACGAACTTTTCTCTTTCTCCTTCGTAATTTTTCATGCCCTCCCAGAAAAAGCTTTCCTCTGGTTCCTCCTCCAAATAGTCACTATATTACTAGAATTACGGCAGAATGTAAACATATCAGCGCTTTGATGTAAACATATTCGCAATTACAATCATTACCTGTGCGAAATCATTACAATTCAATATTATAACAATGGTA
The DNA here is from genome assembly GCA_963169105.1 of Ceriagrion tenellum. Lineage (NCBI taxonomy): Eukaryota > Metazoa > Arthropoda > Insecta > Odonata > Coenagrionidae > Ceriagrion > Ceriagrion tenellum. The sequence goes on along the minus strand of OY720642.1, from coordinate 136,389,586 downwards.
CGTCTTTATATCAATGTAAGACATATTTCTACGACAACAAACAGCAATATACTCGAGTTTATTACTCTGAAGCACGTCACTTGATGCAGTAGTCACGAAAACCAATATGCACTTGTAAATTGTTTACGAGGCTTCCTCCTCGACACATTATTTAAAATGGGCTCTTATCTCGTAGAGTAATCATCTAAAAACACAAATAAAGAGCACTAACGTCCAATGATTTTTAAAAATGCAATCGTTACCCTCAAAAACAGTCCATACACACAACTATTTATGCACTTTATAATGCCGTGAGGCATAGCACTGATAAAACGAGATGAAGAAGAGGTGATAACCACTTTACGACGCTCAAAACCACACTAAGCATCTCACTAGCTCTTCCTTTTTCGTTGAATAAAACACTCATGAAGCACTACGGAGTACCACAACACACTGATAGACTAAGAGCAAATAATTAAAAAGCTCAGTTTGATCCAGCAACAGTACTACACGTCGCATCCGCCAGACTTGAGAAAATCAATTCCACCGGTATCTTTGGTATTTTCGCCTGAAATCTCTGTTATGGCTTCAAGTTATCACCCAAGGTGAACCTCCCGATGTTGACCTTGTGGTTCACTCTGCACTAGAAAGAAACAATGGCGGAATGAGACAACCATAGGTCCGCTAAGAAGCGACCGAGCCGAGTCACGTGACTCAAGTTGGAAGCGAGTCTGTACAGCTCACCGGATGAGCTTACCAACCAAATCATTTCGCTGTGCATCTAAACACCGTCTGCTATAAATCTACAGGTACCCAGCTTAATGCGACTGACTGTACAGTATCTTACATACCTCCACAGCTATAAAATCTGCTGATTCAGCAAAACTAAAGCACCAATCCGTTTTAGCAGTAAAGCGTATGCACTTTTTTTTCAGTGTAAAAGGCAGCCCGCAAACCACCCGAAAATTTTGGGTTGGGTTGGGTTGGGTTGGGTTGGGTTGGGTTGGGTTGGGTTGGGTTGGGTTGGGTTGGGTTGGGTTGGGTTGGGTTGGGTTGGGTTGGGTTGGGTTGGGTTGGGTTGGGTTGGGTTGGGTTGGGTTGGGTTGGGTTGGGTTGGGTTGGGTTGGGTTGGGTTGGGTTGGGTTGGGTTGGGTTGGGTTGGGTTGGGTTGGGTTGGGTTGGGTTGGGTTGGGTTGGGTTGGGTTGGGTTGGGTTGGGTTGGGTTGGGTTGGGTTGGGTTGGGTTGGGTTGGGTTGGGTTGGGTTGGGTTGGGTTGGGTTGGGTTGGGTTGGGTTGGGTTGGGTTGGGTTGGGTTGGGTTGGGTTGGGTTGGGTTGGGTTGGGTTGGGTTGGGTTGGGTTGGGTTGGGTTGGGTTGGGTTGGGTTGGGTTGGGTTGGGTTGGGTTGGGTTGGGTTGGGTTGGGTTGGGTTGGGTTGGGTTGGGTTGGGTTGGGTTGGGTTGGGTTGGGTTGGGTTGGGTTGGGTTGGGTTGGGTTGGGTTGGGTTGGGTTGGGTTGGGTTGGGTTGGGTTGGGTTGGGTTGGGTTGGGTTGGGTTGGGTTGGGTTGGGTTGGGTTGGGTTGGGTTGGGTTGGGTTGGGTTGGGTTGGGTTGGGTTGGGTTGGGTTGGGTTGGGTTGGGTTGGGTTGGGTTGGGTTGGGTTGGGTTGGGTTGGGTTGGGTTGGGTTGGGTTGGGTTGGGTTGGGTTGGGTTGGGTTGGGTTGGGTTGGGTTGGGTTGGGTTGGGTTGGGTTGGGTTGGGTTGGGTTGGGTTGGGTTGGGTTGGGTTGGGTTGGGTTGGGTTGGGTTGGGTTGGGTTGGGTTGGGTTGGGTTGGGTTGGGTTGGGTTGGGTTGGGTTGGGTTGGGTTGGGTTGGGTTGGGTTGGGTTGGGTTGGGTTGGGTTGGGTTGGGTTGGGTTGGGTTGGGTTGGGTTGGGTTGGGTTGGGTTGGGTTGGGTTGGGTTGGGTTGGGTTGGGTTGGGTTGGGTTGGGTTGGGTTGGGTTGGGTTGGGTTGGGTTGGGTTGGGTTGGGTTGGGTTGGGTTGGGTTGGGTTGGGTTGGGTTGGGTTGGGTTGGGTTGGGTTGGGTTGGGTTGGGTTGGGTTGGGTTGGGTTGGGTTGGGTTGGGTTGGGTTGGGTTGGGTTGGGTTGGGTTGGGTTGGGTTGGGTTGGGTTGGGTTGGGTTGGGTTGGGTTGGGTTGGGTTGGGTTGGGTTGGGTTGGGTTGGGTTGGGTTGGGTTGGGTTGGGTTGGGTTGGGTTGGGTTGGGTTGGGTTGGGTTGGGTTGGGTTGGGTTGGGTTGGGTTGGGTTGGGTTGGGTTGGGTTGGGTTGGGTTGGGTTGGGTTGGGTTGGGTTGGGTTGGGTTGGGTTGGGTTGGGTTGGGTTGGGTTGGGTTGGGTTGGGTTGGGTTGGGTTGGGTTGGGTTGGGTTGGGTTGGGTTGGGTTGGGTTGGGTTGGGTTGGGTTGGGTTGGGTTGGGTTGGGTTGGGTTGGGTTGGGTTGGGTTGGGTTGGGTTGGGTTGGGTTGGGTTGGGTTGGGTTGGGTTGGGTTGGGTTGGGTTGGGTTGGGTTGGGTTGGGTTGGGTTGGGTTGGGTTGGGTTGGGTTGGGTTGGGTTGGGTTGGGTTGGGTTGGGTTGGGTTGGGTTGGGTTGGGTTGGGTTGGGTTGGGTTGGGTTGGGTTGGGTTGGGTTGGGTTGGGTTGGGTTGGGTTGGGTTGGGTTGGGTTGGGTTGGGTTGGGTTGGGTTGGGTTGGGTTGGGTTGGGTTGGGTTGGGTTGGGTTGGGTTGGGTTGGGTTGGGTTGGGTTGGGTTGGGTTGGGTTGGGTTGGGTTGGGTTGGGTTGGGTTGGGTTGGGTTGGGTTGGGTTGGGTTGGGTTGGGTTGGGTTGGGTTGGGTTGGGTTGGGTTGGGTTGGGTTGGGTTGGGTTGGGTTGGGTTGGGTTGGGTTGGGTTGGGTTGGGTTGGGTTGGGTTGGGTTGGGTTGGGTTGGGTTGGGTTGGGTTGGGTTGGGTTGGGTTGGGTTGGGTTGGGTTGGGTTGGGTTGGGTTGGGTTGGGTTGGGTTGGGTTGGGTTGGGTTGGGTTGGGTTGGGTTGGGTTGGGTTGGGTTGGGTTGGGTTGGGTTGGGTTGGGTTGGGTTGGGTTGGGTTGGGTTGGGTTGGGTTGGGTTGGGTTGGGTTGGGTTGGGTTGGGTTGGGTTGGGTTGGGTTGGGTTGGGTTGGGTTGGGTTGGGTTGGGTTGGGTTGGGTTGGGTTGGGTTGGGTTGGGTTGGGTTGGGTTGGGTTGGGTTGGGTTGGGTTGGGTTGGGTTGGGTTGGGTTGGGTTGGGTTGGGTTGGGTTGGGTTGGGTTGGGTTGGGTTGGGTTGGGTTGGGTTGGGTTGGGTTGGGTTGGGTTGGGTTGGGTTGGGTTGGGTTGGGTTGGGTTGGGTTGGGGTTGGGTTGGGTTGGGTTGGGTTGGGTTGGGTTGGGTTGGGTTGGGTTGGGTTGGGTTGGGTTGGGTTGGGTTGGGTTGGGTTGGGTTGGGTTGGGTTGGGTTGGGTTGGGTTGGGTTGGGTTGGGTTGGGTTGGGTTGGGTTGGGTTGGGTTGGGTTGGGTTGGGTTGGGTTGGGTTGGGTTGGGTTGGGTTGGGTTGGGTTGGGTTGGGTTGGGTTGGGTTGGGTTGGGTTGGGTTGGGTTGGGTTGGGTTGGGTTGGGTTGGGTTGGGTTGGGTTGGGTTGGGTTGGGTTGGTTGGGTTGGGTTGGGTTGGGTTGGGTTGGGTTGGGTTGGGTTGGGTTGGGTTGGGTTGGGTTGGGTTGGGTTGGGTTGGGTTGGGTTGGGTTGGGTTGGGTTGGGTTGGGTTGGGTTGGGTTGGGTTGGGTTGGGTTGGGTTGGGTTGGGTTGGGTTGGGTTGGGTTGGGTTGGGTTGGGTTGGGTTGGGTTGGGTTGGGTTGGGTTGGGTTGGGTTGGGTTGGGTTGGGTTGGGTTGGGTTGGGTTGGGTTGGGTTGGGTTGGGTTGGGTTGGGTTGGGTTGGTTGGGTTGGGTTGGGTTGGGTTGGGTTGGGTTGGGTTGGGTTGGGTTGGGTTGGGTTGGGTTGGGTTGGGTTGGGTTGGGTTGGGTTGGGTTGGGTTGGGTTGGGTTGGGTTGGGTTGGGTTGGGTTGGGTTGGGTTGGGTTGGGTTGGGTTGGGTTGGGTTGGGTGGGTTGGGTTGGGTTGGGTTGGGTGGGTTGGGTTGGGTTGGGTTGGGTTGGGTTGGGTTGGGTTGGGTTGGGTTGGGTTGGGTTGGGTTGGGTTGGGTTGGGTTGGGTTGGGTTGGGTTGGGTTGGGTTGGGTTGGGTTGGGTTGGGTTGGGTTGGGTTGGGTTGGGTTGGGTTGGGTTGGGTTGGGTTGGGTTGGGTTGGGTTGGGTTGGGTTGGGTTGGGTTGGGTTGGGTTGGGTTGGGTTGGGTTGGGTTGGGTTGGGTTGGGTTGGGTTGGGTTGGGTTGGGTTGGGTTGGGTTGGGTTGGGTTGGGTTGGGTTGGGTTGGGTTGGGTTGGGTTGGGTTGGGTTGGGTTGGGTTGGGTTGGGTTGGGTTGGGTTGGGTTGGGTTGGGTTGGGTTGGGTTGGGTTGGGTTGGGTTGGGTTGGGTTGGGTTGGGTTGGGTTGGGTTGGGTTGGGTTGGGTTGGGTTGGGTTGGGTTGGGTTGGGTTGGGTTGGGTTGGGTTGGGTTGGGTTGGGTTGGGTTGGGTTGGGTTGGGTTGGGTTGGGTTGGGTTGGGTTGGTTGGGTGGGTTGGGTTGGGTTGGGTTGGGTTGGGTTGGGTTGGGTTGGGTTGGGTTGGGTTGGGTTGGTTGGGTTGGGTTGGGTTGGGTTGGGTTGGGTTGGGTTGGGTTGGGTTGGGTTGGGTTGGGTTGGGTTGGGTTGGGTTGGGTTGGGTTGGGTTGGGTTGGGTTGGGTTGGGTTGGGTTGGGTTGGGTTGGGTTGGGTTGGTTGGGTTGGGTTGGGTTGGGTTGGGTTGGGTTGGGTTGGGTGGGTTGGGTTGGGTTGGGTTGGGTTGGGTTGGGTTGGGTTGGGTTGGGTTGGGTGGTTGGGTTGGGTTGGGTTGGGTTGGGTGGGTTGGGTTGGGTTGGGTTGGGTTGGGTTGGGTTGGGTTGGGTTGGGTTGGGTTGGGTTGGGTTGGGTTGGGTTGGGTTGGGTTGGGTTGGGTTGGGTTGGGTTGGGTTGGGTTGGGTTGGGTTGGGTTGGGTTGGGTTGGGTTGGGTTGGGTTGGGTTGGGTTGGGTTGGGTTGGGTTGGGTTGGGTTGGGTTGGGTTGGGTTGGGTTGGGTTGGGTTGGGTTGGGTTGGGTTGGGTTGGGTTGGGTTGGGTTGGGTTGGGTTGGGTTGGGTTGGGTTGGGTTGGGTTGGGTTGGGTTGGGTTGGGTTGGGTTGGGTTGGGTTGGGTTGGGTTGGGTTGGGTTGGGTTGGGTTGGGTTGGGTTGGGTTGGGTTGGGTTGGGTTGGGTTGGGTTGGGTTGGGTTGGGTTGGGTTGGGTTGGGTTGGGTTGGGTTGGGTTGGGTTGGGTTGGGTTGGGTTGGGTTGGGTTGGGTTGGGTTGGGTTGGGTTGGGTTGGGTTGGGTTGGGTTGGGTTGGGTTGGGTTGGGTTGGGTTGGGTTGGGTTGGGTTGGGTTGGGTTGGGTTGGGTTGGGTTGGGTTGGGTTGGGTTGGGTTGGGTTGGGTTGGGTTGGGTTGGGTTGGGTTGGGTTGGGTTGGGTTGGGTTGGGTTGGGTTGGGTTGGGTTGGGTTGGGTTGGGTTGGGTTGGGTTGGGTTGGGTTGGGTTGGGTTGGGTTGGGTTGGGTTGGGTTGGGTTGGGTTGGGTTGGGTTGGGTTGGGTTGGGTTGGGTTGGGTTGGGTTGGGTTGGGTTGGGTTGGGTTGGGTTGGGTTGGGTTGGGTTGGGTTGGGTTGGGTTGGGTTGGGTTGGGTTGGGTTGGGTTGGGTTGGGTTGGGTTGGGTTGGGTTGGGTTGGGTTGGGTTGGGTTGGGTTGGGTTGGGTTGGGTTGGGTTGGGTTGGGTTGGGTTGGGTTGGGTTGGGTTGGGTTGGGTTGGGTTGGGTTGGGTTGGGTTGGGTTGGGTTGGGTTGGGTTGGGTTGGGTTGGGTTGGGTTGGGTTGGGTTGGGTTGGGTTGGGTTGGGTTGGGTTGGGTTGGGTTGGGTTGGGTTGGGTTGGGTTGGGTTGGGTTGGGTTGGGTTGGGTTGGGTTGGGTTGGGTTGGGTTGGGTTGGGTTGGGTTGGGTTGGGTTGGGTTGGGTTGGGTTGGGTTGGGTTGGGTTGGGTTGGGTTGGGTTGGGTTGGGTTGGGTTGGGTTGGGTTGGGTTGGGTTGGGTTGGGTTGGGTTGGGTTGGGTTGGGTTGGGTTGGGTTGGGTTGGGTTGGGTTGGGTTGGGTTGGGTTGGGTTGGGTTGGGTTGGGTTGGGTTGGGTTGGGTTGGGTTGGGTTGGGTTGGGTTGGGTTGGGTTGGGTTGGGTTGGGTTGGGTTGGGTTGGGTTGGGTTGGGTTGGGTTGGGTTGGGTTGGGTTGGGTTGGGTTGGGTTGGGTTGGGTTGGGTTGGGTTGGGTTGGGTTGGGTTGGGTTGGGTTGGGTTGGGTTGGGTTGGGTTGGGTTGGGTTGGGTTGGGTTGGGTTGGGTTGGGTTGGGTTGGGTTGGGTTGGGTTGGGTTGGGTTGGGTTGGGTTGGGTTGGGTTGGGTTGGGTTGGGTTGGGTTGGGTTGGGTTGGGTTGGGTTGGGTTGGGTTGGGTTGGGTTGGGTTGGGTTGGGTTGGGTTGGGTTGGGTTGGGTTGGGTTGGGTTGGGTTGGGTTGGGTTGGGTTGGGTTGGGTTGGGTTGGGTTGGGTTGGGTTGGGTTGGGTTGGGTTGGGTTGGGTTGGGTTGGGTTGGGTTGGGTTGGGTTGGGTTGGGTTGGGTTGGGTTGGGTTGGGTTGGGTTGGGTTGGGTTGGGTTGGGTTGGGTTGGGTTGGGTTGGGTTGGGTTGGGTTGGGTTGGGTTGGGTTGGGTTGGGTTGGGTTGGGTTGGGTTGGGTTGGGTTGGGTTGGGTTGGGTTGGGTTGGGTTGGGTTGGGTTGGGTTGGGTTGGGTTGGGTTGGGTTGGGTTGGGTTGGGTTGGGTTGGGTTGGGTTGGGTTGGGTTGGGTTGGGTTGGGTTGGGTTGGGTTGGGTTGGGTTGGGTTGGGTTGGGTTGGGTTGGGTTGGGTTGGGTTGGGTTGGGTTGGGTTGGGTTGGGTTGGGTTGGGTTGGGTTGGGTTGGGTTGGGTTGGGTTGGGTTGGGTTGGGTTGGGTTGGGTTGGGTTGGGTTGGGTTGGGTTGGGTTGGGTTGGGTTGGGTTGGGTTGGGTTGGGTTGGGTTGGGTTGGGTTGGGTTGGGTTGGGTTGGGTTGGGTTGGGTTGGGTTGGGTTGGGTTGGGTTGGGTTGGGTTGGGTTGGGTTGGGTTGGGTTGGGTTGGGTTGGGTTGGGTTGGGTTGGGTTGGGTTGGGTTGGGTTGGGTTGGGTTGGGTTGGGTTGGGTTGGGTTGGGTTGGGTTGGGTTGGGTTGGGTTGGGTTGGGTTGGGTTGGGTTGGGTTGGGTTGGGTTGGGTTGGGTTGGGTTGGGTTGGGTTGGGTTGGGTTGGGTTGGGTTGGGTTGGGTTGGGTTGGGTTGGGTTGGGTTGGGTTGGGTTGGGTTGGGTTGGGTTGGGTTGGGTTGGGTTGGGTTGGGTTGGGTTGGGTTGGGTTGGGTTGGGTTGGGTTGGGTTGGGTTGGGTTGGGTTGGGTTGGGTTGGGTTGGGTTGGGTTGGGTTGGGTTGGGTTGGGTTGGGTTGGGTTGGGTTGGGTTGGGTTGGGTTGGGTTGGGTTGGGTTGGGTTGGGTTGGGTTGGGTTGGGTTGGGTTGGGTTGGGTTGGGTTGGGTTGGGTTGGGTTGGGTTGGGTTGGGTTGGGTTGGGTTGGGTTGGGTTGGGTTGGGTTGGGTTGGGTTGGGTTGGGTTGGGTTGGGTTGGGTTGGGTTGGGTTGGGTTGGGTTGGGTTGGGTTGGGTTGGGTTGGGTTGGGTTGGGTTGGGTTGGGTTGGGTTGGGTAGGGTTGGGTTGGGTTGGGTTGGGTTGGGTTGGGTTGGGTTGGGTTGGGTTGGGTTGGGTTGGGTTGGG
>OY720642.1:136297315-136381315 GCA_963169105.1 Ceriagrion tenellum | reverse complement strand
CACACACAGACGGGCCCAACTTCTGGGAGAAATCGCTCAAAAAGAGCGTGGTCAAAATATAACCACAAAGACAAACGAGGGTGAGCGTCGGATACGCGTATTTCCGCCACAAGGTGGCCCCCTTCAGCGAGCTGAAGGGAAAAGCACTAGCAACACGAGGTTGTAAGTGAACAAAAGGGGAGGACAGCCTGGAATCAATACTGAGGGGGCAAAAGGGGGGAGAGGGTACGGAAACCAATGACCAATTGGTGTTGAAGAGAGCAAAAAGCATTGGTGGATAGCTGAGAAGGGGGGAGGGTGGTGAAGAGAAGTGTAGGGCGGGGGAAGGGAAGAGAGAAACGGGGGTTGGCGAGTGAATGCAAGTGGCCGTTGTAATAGGGGGGGGGGGGGAGTCAAACTGATTGTTGAAGTAGGGGAGGGAGGGAGGTAGGGGAGGAAAACAAACGAAAAGTAAATATCAAAACAAACCGTCCGTTGAAGTAAAGCACGGGGATAATGACCAAAATTTAAATTTGAAGCTAAACTGACAGTTGATGTATGAGGGTGACGAGATATTACGTGAAATATACAGAAGAAGAAACATCTAAGTCTATAATAGAAAATAATTGAGAGTGAGAAATCGGCCCTTTGTCGCTATTTACTAGGTTCCTTCTGAGTTTGTATATGTATAAACTTTCATAAGCGTCAAGTAAATGATTATCTGTTTGTTTAATGAGTTGTAGGTTGTGTTCCGATGTTTCGTGTTCTGTGTCGAGTAAGTGTAGTGCGATACTGGATTTTTCAGGTCGATCTCAACCCAAACCCAACCCCAACGCCGGCTCTAGCTTCTAAACGGTTGTTCTGATCCAAACATAGCCACATTTTCAGCCCAACCCTAGCGTCAATACGGTCAACCCAACCCTAGCGTCAATACGGTTGGTCTGATCGAAAAATAGACACGTTTTTTAGGTAGGTAACTAAACAATATATTAAAAAACCGCTTGTTTTTTCACACATTAGTTTAGTATTTACAAGCCGTCAAATTTGGAAATTTTTTCTGAGCATTTGAAGGTGGAAAAAATTCGATTTTGGCCTTAAAAACGGATCAAACGTAAATAATTCTATACTAAGAACTTTTTAAAACCAAGATGCACACCATTGGTCAACTCTCAAAGCACTCACTGCATGATGTAAAAATTATTCAGATTCATCGTATAAAGGAAATGCCGAAAAATCTCGGAAAATTTAAAGATTATTGGATATGTTTTCCTTCTTAGATTAAAAAACGAAGCACCCCAATTCTCCTAGTTAAAATGAAAATGTATTTCGAACAAATAAATACACTTACAAAAGGACGTCTACTAATTCCTTATATGATTGAAGGTCGAAAAAAGTGCGATTTTTGCCTCGTTGGCTAGGTTGTCAAAAACTTATCAAATGAAGATAATATCATTAAAACAGAGAACCCATCGTCACCAAGATGATGCACTGAGTGCATGATTCAGATTCATTGCAGGAAGGAAATCGCGAAAAATAACTGAGTGCGATACGAGGAATAGAATTCTATACTCAAGGAAAAATAGGGACTTTATCACGGTATTCAGGTTCTAGCTTCTAAACGGTTGATCTGATCCAAAACTTTTTAAGGTAGACAACAAAATGATCTAAACAATAAATAAAAAACCGCTCTCGAAACCAAGATGCACACAATTGATCATCTCTTGATGCACTGTGTGCATGACGTAAGAATTAATCAGATTCATCGTGTAAAGGAAGTCCCTGAAAAATCTCGAAAAATTTTAAGATGATTGGATATGTAGTAGATAAAAAACCGAAAAGCGCACTTTCTTCACGATACAAAAGGAAATTTATTTTAATCATATAAAAATACCTACAATAGGACGTCCTAATAGTCTTTATGATACACACGATTGAAATTCGAAAAAAGTACGAATTTTGCCTCGTTTTCGGAGTCAAAAGCCTATCAAGCGTAATATCATTAAAACAAAGAACCTGTCGCAACCAAGATGCAACATTTTGGTCATATGTCGATGCACTGAGTGCATGAAGTATGTAATTCATAAGATTCATTGCATGAAGGAAATCGCGAAAAATAACTCATTGCGATACGAAGAATATAATAATTCTATACGTACGTCAAAATATCGATAAAAATATCGTGTATTCGCAGTTTTCAGTCACCAGCTTCTAAACGGTTGTCCTGATCCAAAAATAGCCACATTTTCAGGTAGGCAACAATTCGTTCTAAACAATAAACTTGCTTGTTTCTCCGTCCATTAGGTTAGTAGTTATGAGTCATCGATTTCGGAAATTTTTTACAGTCTAACGAGAACAGTAAAGAGGCCAGTTTCAAAAAATAGCAGTAATGTAAGTTGGAATATACCTAAGAAAGCGAGCTGTAATGAGAATACACTTTCCGAGAATACGCTCATTGATAAATCCTTTTATGTCGTGGTAGTAAACTGCCGTAGCTTAAGGAATAAAGTAGCAGACTTCTACCATCTAATTGAAACTACTGACGCAGACTTAATTATAGGGACGGAAAGTTGGTTGTGTAACGAAATCGCAGATAATGAAGTATTCCCGAAAAATTTCACAGTTTATAGAAAAGATAGAGTGGAAAGGACCGGGGGAGGAGTTTTTATTGCAGTGAAGGATTGTTACATTAGTAGGAGGGAGTCATTTTCCGACGACCAGGTAGAAAGCGTATGGTGCTCCATTCAAAATACTAAAGCAAAAACAATCTATGTGTGCGCATATTACAGACCACCAGATACCCATGTAAGCTCAATATTAGGACTTGAAAGTCAACGCAGTAAGTTAACCACTCAAAAGAACGACTGTCATATTATAATCGGTGGGGATTTCAATCTCCCGTCCATAGACTGGGACACTTACAGTTTAATCACTGGGGGGAAAGACAAAGACCTTTGTGAGTCACTCCTGTATACATTCACATCTCACTCACTACATCAATTAGTCACTGCTCCAACTAGAGGGAAAAATACACTTGATCTTTTAGCGACAAATATTCCACACATGATTGTAAACATAGGTACGGAATAAGCGACCAAAGATAGTTAAAGCTAATTTTTCCGTGAGCATGATCAAGAAACATAATCCACAAAGAAAAATCTACTTGTTTAATAAGGCTGACTACGAAGGTATGAAACGAGAGTTGCAAAAGTCATTTACTAATTTTCAAAAAATAAGTATCAACAGTAACACTGAGGTTTTGTGGAATACTTTCCTCAACGTTACACGATCAGTAGTTAGCAAATACATACCAAGTAAATACTGGGAGAACAATTGAACGATAATCCCAAGGCATTTTGGTCGTATGTAAGGAAATAAATCAACAGTACACACGCTTAAGAATATCAAAGGGGAAAAGCTAACCAACAGTCTACAAAAAGCCAATTCGTTAAAGTCATTCTTCAAAAGCATTTTCAGTACTTATACACCACATCTTTTCGATCCGAAGTCAGTTCGTTCCCAAACATGTATGCCTGAAATTATTATAAATGTTCGCGGCATAGAACATATCAAAAAATCTAAATTTCGCGGCTAAAAAATATCAACCCCGACAAATCCCCCGGTGCAGATCAAATACCTGCTCGCGTATATAAAACATACGTATAAAAAATCAGACATAGCGCCTTACTTAGAATTAATATTTACCAAATCTTTAGTAGATCACGAAGTGCCTAAGGACTGGAGAGTAGCAAATGTCAAACCTATATTCAAAAGCGGCGACAGGGAAGACCCTAGTAACTATAGGCCTATTTCTCTCACATCCATTTCCTGTAAGGTATTTGAACACATAATCCATTATGAGTCATTTAGCTAGGGAGGAATTATTAATAAAAAACCAACACGGATTTCGAAAGGGTAGATCTTGCGAAACCCAATTGGCCCTCTTCGTTCATGACATCTTGCTCTCGGGTGAAAATAATGTTCAAGTTGACGTGATATTCCTCGATTTCAAGAAAGCTTTCGATAAGGTACCTCACGTTAAGTTGCTCTCAAAACTAGAAGCATATGGAATAGATAAAAACATTACTAGTTGGATTAATCAATTCTTACATGGGTGGGAACAAAGGGTTGTCATAGACGGTATCATGTCAAACAAAGTTAGCGTTACATCGGGTGTTCCTCAGGGAAGTGTAATTGGCCCACTTTTATTTCTCTTGTACATAAATGATATTAGCAAGGTCGTTAAAAGTAAGCTTAGACTCTTCGCAGACGACGTGGTTGCGAAAATTGCGAAGATAGCGACTCGTTAACAATCGACCTACTTGCTATTCATGCTTGGTGCGAAAAGTGGCAGATGGAACTAAACATAAAAAAGTGCGTAGCAGTCAGCTTTTGGAAAAAGAAAAATAGGCCAGGTAGGGCTTACAGAATTAAAAATACTGAAATCATTCACGCCGAGGCTGTTAAGTACTTAGGGGTCACAATTACTCACGACCTATCTTGGGGAAAACATATTTGGGAAATATGCGGTCAAGCATATAGGAAGCTAGGCTTTATCAAGAGAGTACTCGGAAAATGTGATGAGAAAGTGAAAGAACGTTGTTATTTTTCAATCGTTAGGCCTCATCTGGAATATGCTGTTAGGATCCATACGAAACGGGGTTGATATCAGAGTCAGATCGCGTACAGCGAAGAGGAGCTAGGTTTGTGAAACGATGCTACGATAAGTTGGCTAGTGTGTCTGGACTGTTAGAAGAATTAGGATAGAAACCGCTATCACAGCGTAGATTAAATTATAGGCTTAACCTCCTAAATAAATTTCAGGAAAATCATTTTACTGACGACGTAAAAAACATACTATTAACCCCTTCACACTACGGCAGATTAGATCGCGCCAATAAAATTAGAGAGCTAGATTGTAGAACCGATAGGTATAAAATGTCATTTTTTCCGCGTACCATTCGGGACCATAACAGCTGTGATCGTCGTCGTGAATAGTTCGAGTATTGACAATAGGCAGGCAGTAAATCTTTCTCATTATATTCTCTACTCGTTCTCTCTCTCTTCTCGTCTCCAATAGCCGTAAAAATGGCACTACTCGTCAAACATGCAACCACACAACACTTACCGTGTTGGTTTGCGGGAAAGGGGATTCCACAGCAGGGACTTACCACAGCCTCTCTACCCTCCTGTGATGGTTTTCGGGAATGTTACTTCCTCGCCAGTGACCACCACACACACTCAACCCAGTTGGGATCCTTTTCGAGGGCTAATGGGACCCTGATCTGGATGCATGGTCCCTACCACAATCACAAGCACTCAAATCTCTCACTCACACACACAGACGGGCCCAACTTCTGGGAGAAATCGCTCAAAAAGAGCGTGGTCAAAATATAACCACAAAGACAAACGAGGGTGAGCGTCGGATACGCGTATTTCCGCCACAAGGTGGCCCCCTTCAGCGAGCTGAAGGGAAAAGCACTAGCAACACGAGGTTGTAAGTGAACAAAAGGGGAGGACAGCCTGGAATCAATACTGAGGGGGCAAAAGGGGGGAGAGGGTACGGAAACCAATGACCAATTGGTGTTGAAGAGAGCAAAAAGCATTGGTGGATAGCTGAGAAGGGGGGAGGGTGGTGAAGAGAAGTGTAGGGCGGGGGAAGGGAAGAGAGAAACGGGGGTTGGCGAGTGAATGCAAGTGGCCGTTGTAATAGGGGGGGGGGAGTCAAACTGATTGTTGAAGTAGGGGAGGGAGGGAGGTAGGGGAGGAAAACAAACGAAAAGTAAATATCAAAACAAACCGTCCGTTGAAGTAAAGCACGGGGATAATGACCAAAATTTAAATTTGAAGCTAAACTGACAGTTGATGTATGAGGGTGACGAGATATTACGTGAAATATACAGAAGAAGAAACATCTAAGTCTATAATAGAAAATAATTGAGAGTGAGAAATCGGCCCTTTGTCGCTATTTACTAGGTTCCTTCTGAGTTTGTATATGTATAAACTTTCATAAGCGTCAAGTAAATGATTATCTGTTTGTTTAATGAGTTGTAGGTTGTGTTCCGATGTTTCGTGTTCTGTGTCGAGTAAGTGTAGTGCGATACTGGATTTTTCAGGTCGATCTCAACCCAAACCCAACCCCAACGCCGGCTCTAGCTTCTAAACGGTTGTTCTGATCCAAACATAGCCACATTTTCAGCCCAACCCTAGCGTCAATACGGTCAACCCAACCCTAGCGTCAATACGGTTGGTCTGATCGAAAAATAGACACGTTTTTTAGGTAGGTAACTAAACAATATATTAAAAAACCGCTTGTTTTTTCACACATTAGTTTAGTATTTACAAGCCGTCAAATTTGGAAATTTTTTCTGAGCATTTGAAGGTGGAAAAAATTCGATTTTGGCCTTAAAAACGGATCAAACGTAAATAATTCTATACTAAGAACTTTTTAAAACCAAGATGCACACCATTGGTCAACTCTCAAAGCACTCACTGCATGATGTAAAAATTATTCAGATTCATCGTATAAAGGAAATGCCGAAAAATCTCGGAAAATTTAAAGATTATTGGATATGTTTTCCTTCTTAGATTAAAAAACGAAGCACCCCAATTCTCCTAGTTAAAATGAAAATGTATTTCGAACAAATAAATACACTTACAAAAGGACGTCTACTAATTCCTTATATGATTGAAGGTCGAAAAAAGTGCGATTTTTGCCTCGTTGGCTAGGTTGTCAAAAACTTATCAAATGAAGATAATATCATTAAAACAGAGAACCCATCGTCACCAAGATGATGCACTGAGTGCATGATTCAGATTCATTGCAGGAAGGAAATCGCGAAAAATAACTGAGTGCGATACGAGGAATAGAATTCTATACTCAAGGAAAAATAGGGACTTTATCACGGTATTCAGGTTCTAGCTTCTAAACGGTTGATCTGATCCAAAACTTTTTAAGGTAGACAACAAAATGATCTAAACAATAAATAAAAAACCGCTCTCGAAACCAAGATGCACACAATTGATCATCTCTTGATGCACTGTGTGCATGACGTAAGAATTAATCAGATTCATCGTGTAAAGGAAGTCCCTGAAAAATCTCGAAAAATTTTAAGATGATTGGATATGTAGTAGATAAAAAACCGAAAAGCGCACTTTCTTCACGATACAAAAGGAAATTTATTTTAATCATATAAAAATACCTACAATAGGACGTCCTAATAGTCTTTATGATACACACGATTGAAATTCGAAAAAAGTACGAATTTTGCCTCGTTTTCGGAGTCAAAAGCCTATCAAGCGTAATATCATTAAAACAAAGAACCTGTCGCAACCAAGATGCAACATTTTGGTCATATGTCGATGCACTGAGTGCATGAAGTATGTAATTCATAAGATTCATTGCATGAAGGAAATCGCGAAAAATAACTCATTGCGATACGAAGAATATAATAATTCTATACGTACGTCAAAATATCGATAAAAATATCGTGTATTCGCAGTTTTCAGTCACCAGCTTCTAAACGGTTGTCCTGATCCAAAAATAGCCACATTTTCAGGTAGGCAACAATTCGTTCTAAACAATAAACTTGCTTGTTTCTCCGTCCATTAGGTTAGTAGTTATGAGTCATCGATTTCGGAAATTTTTTACAGTCTAACGAGAACAGTAAAGAGGCCAGTTTCAAAAAATAGCAGTAATGTAAGTTGGAATATACCTAAGAAAGCGAGCTGTAATGAGAATACACTTTCCGAGAATACGCTCATTGATAAATCCTTTTATGTCGTGGTAGTAAACTGCCGTAGCTTAAGGAATAAAGTAGCAGACTTCTACCATCTAATTGAAACTACTGACGCAGACTTAATTATAGGGACGGAAAGTTGGTTGTGTAACGAAATCGCAGATAATGAAGTATTCCCGAAAAATTTCACAGTTTATAGAAAAGATAGAGTGGAAAGGACCGGGGGAGGAGTTTTTATTGCAGTGAAGGATTGTTACATTAGTAGGAGGGAGTCATTTTCCGACGACCAGGTAGAAAGCGTATGGTGCTCCATTCAAAATACTAAAGCAAAAACAATCTATGTGTGCGCATATTACAGACCACCAGATACCCATGTAAGCTCAATATTAGGACTTGAAAGTCAACGCAGTAAGTTAACCACTCAAAAGAACGACTGTCATATTATAATCGGTGGGGATTTCAATCTCCCGTCCATAGACTGGGACACTTACAGTTTAATCACTGGGGGGAAAGACAAAGACCTTTGTGAGTCACTCCTGTATACATTCACATCTCACTCACTACATCAATTAGTCACTGCTCCAACTAGAGGGAAAAATACACTTGATCTTTTAGCGACAAATATTCCACACATGATTGTAAACATAGGTACGGAATAAGCGACCAAAGATAGTTAAAGCTAATTTTTCCGTGAGCATGATCAAGAAACATAATCCACAAAGAAAAATCTACTTGTTTAATAAGGCTGACTACGAAGGTATGAAACGAGAGTTGCAAAAGTCATTTACTAATTTTCAAAAAATAAGTATCAACAGTAACACTGAGGTTTTGTGGAATACTTTCCTCAACGTTACACGATCAGTAGTTAGCAAATACATACCAAGTAAATACTGGGAGAACAATTGAACGATAATCCCAAGGCATTTTGGTCGTATGTAAGGAAATAAATCAACAGTACACACGCTTAAGAATATCAAAGGGGAAAAGCTAACCAACAGTCTACAAAAAGCCAATTCGTTAAACTCATTCTTCAAAAGCATTTTCAGTACTTATACACCACATCTTTTCGATCCGAAGTCAGTTCGTTCCCAAACATGTATGCCTGAAATTATTATAAATGTTCGCGGCATAGAACATATCAAAAAATCTAAATTTCGCGGCTAAAAAATATCAACCCCGACAAATCCCCCGGTGCAGATCAAATACCTGCTCGCGTATATAAAACATACGTATAAAAAATCAGACATAGCGCCTTACTTAGAATTAATATTTACCAAATCTTTAGTAGATCACGAAGTGCCTAAGGACTGGAGAGTAGCAAATGTCAAACCTATATTCAAAAGCGGCGACAGGGAAGACCCTAGTAACTATAGGCCTATTTCTCTCACATCCATTTCCTGTAAGGTATTTGAACACATAATCCATTATGAGTCATTTAGCTAGGGAGGAATTATTAATAAAAAACCAACACGGATTTCGAAAGGGTAGATCTTGCGAAACCCAATTGGCCCTCTTCGTTCATGACATCTTGCTCTCGGGTGAAAATAATGTTCAAGTTGACGTGATATTCCTCGATTTCAAGAAAGCTTTCGATAAGGTACCTCACGTTAAGTTGCTCTCAAAACTAGAAGCATATGGAATAGATAAAAACATTACTAGTTGGATTAATCAATTCTTACATGGGTGGGAACAAAGGGTTGTCATAGACGGTATCATGTCAAACAAAGTTAGCGTTACATCGGGTGTTCCTCAGGGAAGTGTAATTGGCCCACTTTTATTTCTCTTGTACATAAATGATATTAGCAAGGTCGTTAAAAGTAAGCTTAGACTCTTCGCAGACGACGTGGTTGCGAAAATTGCGAAGATAGCGACTCGTTAACAATCGACCTACTTGCTATTCATGCTTGGTGCGAAAAGTGGCAGATGGAACTAAACATAAAAAAGTGCGTAGCAGTCAGCTTTTGGAAAAAGAAAAATAGGCCAGGTAGGGCTTACAGAATTAAAAATACTGAAATCATTCACGCCGAGGCTGTTAAGTACTTAGGGGTCACAATTACTCACGACCTATCTTGGGGAAAACATATTTGGGAAATATGCGGTCAAGCATATAGGAAGCTAGGCTTTATCAAGAGAGTACTCGGAAAATGTGATGAGAAAGTGAAAGAACGTTGTTATTTTTCAATCGTTAGGCCTCATCTGGAATATGCTGTTAGGATCCATACGAAACGGGGTTGATATCAGAGTCAGATCGCGTACAGCGAAGAGGAGCTAGGTTTGTGAAACGATGCTACGATAAGTTGGCTAGTGTGTCTGGACTGTTAGAAGAATTAGGATAGAAACCGCTATCACAGCGTAGATTAAATTATAGGCTTAACCTCCTAAATAAATTTCAGGAAAATCATTTTACTGACGACGTAAAAAACATACTATTAACCCCTTCACACTACGGCAGATTAGATCGCGCCAATAAAATTAGAGAGCTAGATTGTAGAACCGATAGGTATAAAATGTCATTTTTTCCGCGTACCATTCGGGACCATAACAGCTGTGATCGTCGTCGTGAATAGTTCGAGTATTGACAATAGGCAGGCAGTAAATCTTTCTCATTATATTCTCTACTCGTTCTCTCTCTCTTCTCGTCTCCAATAGCCGTAAAAATGGCACTACTCGTCAAACATGCAACCACACAACACTTACCGTGTTGGTTTGCGGGAAAGGGGATTCCACAGCAGGGACTTACCACAGCCTCTCTACCCTCCTGTGATGGTTTTCGGGAATGTTACTTCCTCGCCAGTGACCACCACACACACTCAACCCAGTTGGGATCCTTTTCGAGGGCTAATGGGACCCTGATCTGGATGCATGGTCCCTACCACAATCACAAGCACTCAAATCTCTCACTCACACACACAGACGGGCCCAACTTCTGGGAGAAATCGCTCAAAAAGAGCGTGGTCAAAATATAACCACAAAGACAAACGAGGGTGAGCGTCGGATACGCGTATTTCCGCCACAAGGTGGCCCCCTTCAGCGAGCTGAAGGGAAAAGCACTAGCAACACGAGGTTGTAAGTGAACAAAAGGGGAGGACAGCCTGGAATCAATACTGAGGGGGCAAAAGGGGGGAGAGGGTACGGAAACCAATGACCAATTGGTGTTGAAGAGAGCAAAAAGCATTGGTGGATAGCTGAGAAGGGGGGAGGGTGGTGAAGAGAAGTGTAGGGCGGGGGAAGGGAAGAGAGAAACGGGGGTTGGCGAGTGAATGCAAGTGGCCGTTGTAATAGGGGGGGGGGGGGAGTCAAACTGATTGTTGAAGTAGGGGAGGGAGGGAGGTAGGGGAGGAAAACAAACGAAAAGTAAATATCAAAACAAACCGTCCGTTGAAGTAAAGCACGGGGATAATGACCAAAATTTAAATTTGAAGCTAAACTGACAGTTGATGTATGAGGGTGACGAGAAATTACGTGAAATATACAGAAGAAGAAACATCTAAGTCTATAATAGAAAATAATTGAGAGTGAGAAATCGGCCCTTTGTCGCTATTTACTAGGTTCCTTCTGAGTTTGTATATGTATAAACTTTCATAAGCGTCAAGTAAATGATTATCTGTTTGTTTAATGAGTTGTAGGTTGTGTTCCGATGTTTCGTGTTCTGTGTCGAGTAAGTGTAGTGCGATACTGGATTTTTCAGGTCGATCTCAACCCAAACCCAACCCCAACGCCGGCTCTAGCTTCTAAACGGTTGTTCTGATCCAAACATAGCCACATTTTCAGCCCAACCCTAGCGTCAATACGGTCAACCCAACCCTAGCGTCAATACGGTTGGTCTGATCGAAAAATAGACACGTTTTTTAGGTAGGTAACTAAACAATATATTAAAAAACCGCTTGTTTTTTCACACATTAGTTTAGTATTTACAAGCCGTCAAATTTGGAAATTTTTTCTGAGCATTTGAAGTTGGAAAAAATTCGATTTTGGCCTTAAAAACGGATCAAACGTAAATAATTCTATACTAAGAACTTTTTAAAACCAAGATGCACACCATTGGTCAACTCTCAAAGCACTCACTGCATGATGTAAAAATTATTCAGATTCATCGTATAAAGGAAATGCCGAAAAATCTCGGAAAATTTAAAGATTATTGGATATGTTTTCCTTCTTAGATTAAAAAACGAAGCACCCCAATTCTCCTAGTTAAAATGAAAATGTATTTCGAACAAATAAATACACTTACAAAAGGACGTCTACTAATTCCTTATATGATTGAAGGTCGAAAAAAGTGCGATTTTTGCCTCGTTGGCTAGGTTGTCAAAAACTTATCAAATGAAGATAATATCATTAAAACAGAGAACCCATCGTCACCAAGATGATGCACTGAGTGCATGATTCAGATTCATTGCAGGAAGGAAATCGCGAAAAATAACTGAGTGCGATACGAGGAATAGAATTCTATACTCAAGGAAAAATAGGGACTTTATCACGGTATTCAGGTTCTAGCTTCTAAACGGTTGATCTGATCCAAAACTTTTTAAGGTAGACAACAAAATGATCTAAACAATAAATAAAAAACCGCTCTCGAAACCAAGATGCACACAATTGATCATCTCTTGATGCACTGTGTGCATGACGTAAGAATTAATCAGATTCATCGTGTAAAGGAAGTCCCTGAAAAATCTCGAAAAATTTTAAGATGATTGGATATGTAGTAGATAAAAAACCGAAAAGCGCACTTTCTTCACGATACAAAAGGAAATTTATTTTAATCATATAAAAATACCTACAATAGGACGTCCTAATAGTCTTTATGATACACACGATTGAAATTCGAAAAAAGTACGAATTTTGCCTCGTTTTCGGAGTCAAAAGCCTATCAAGCGTAATATCATTAAAACAAAGAACCTGTCGCAACCAAGATGCAACATTTTGGTCATATGTCGATGCACTGAGTGCATGAAGTATGTAATTCATAAGATTCATTGCATGAAGGAAATCGCGAAAAATAACTCATTGCGATACGAAGAATATAATAATTCTATACGTACGTCAAAATATCGATAAAAATATCGTGTATTCGCAGTTTTCAGTCACCAGCTTCTAAACGGTTGTCCTGATCCAAAAATAGCCACATTTTCAGGTAGGCAACAATTCGTTCTAAACAATAAACTTGCTTGTTTCTCCGTCCATTAGGTTAGTAGTTATGAGTCATCGATTTCGGAAATTTTTTACAGTCTAACGAGAACAGTAAAGAGGCCAGTTTCAAAAAATAGCAGTAATGTAAGTTGGAATATACCTAAGAAAGCGAGCTGTAATGAGAATACACTTTCCGAGAATACGCTCATTGATAAATCCTTTTATGTCGTGGTAGTAAACTGCCGTAGCTTAAGGAATAAAGTAGCAGACTTCTACCATCTAATTGAAACTACTGACGCAGACTTAATTATAGGGACGGAAAGTTGGTTGTGTAACGAAATCGCAGATAATGAAGTATTCCCGAAAAATTTCACAGTTTATAGAAAAGATAGAGTGGAAAGGACCGGGGGAGGAGTTTTTATTGCAGTGAAGGATTGTTACATTAGTAGGAGGGAGTCATTTTCCGACGACCAGGTAGAAAGCGTATGGTGCTCCATTCAAAATACTAAAGCAAAAACAATCTATGTGTGCGCATATTACAGACCACCAGATACCCATGTAAGCTCAATATTAGGACTTGAAAGTCAACGCAGTAAGTTAACCACTCAAAAGAACGACTGTCATATTATAATCGGTGGGGATTTCAATCTCCCGTCCATAGACTGGGACACTTACAGTTTAATCACTGGGGGGAAAGACAAAGACCTTTGTGAGTCACTCCTGTATACATTCACATCTCACTCACTACATCAATTAGTCACTGCTCCAACTAGAGGGAAAAATACACTTGATCTTTTAGCGACAAATATTCCACACATGATTGTAAACATAGGTACGGAATAAGCGACCAAAGATAGTTAAAGCTAATTTTTCCGTGAGCATGATCAAGAAACATAATCCACAAAGAAAAATCTACTTGTTTAATAAGGCTGACTACGAAGGTATGAAACGAGAGTTGCAAAAGTCATTTACTAATTTTCAAAAAATAAGTATCAACAGTAACACTGAGGTTTTGTGGAATACTTTCCTCAACGTTACACGATCAGTAGTTAGCAAATACATACCAAGTAAATACTGGGAGAACAATTGAACGATAATCCCAAGGCATTTTGGTCGTATGTAAGGAAATAAATCAACAGTACACACGCTTAAGAATATCAAAGGGGAAAAGCTAACCAACAGTCTACAAAAAGCCAATTCGTTAAAGTCATTCTTCAAAAGCATTTTCAGTACTTATACACCACATCTTTTCGATCCGAAGTCAGTTCGTTCCCAAACATGTATGCCTGAAATTATTATAAATGTTCGCGGCATAGAACATATCAAAAAATCTAAATTTCGCGGCTAAAAAATATCAACCCCGACAAATCCCCCGGTGCAGATCAAATACCTGCTCGCGTATATAAAACATACGTATAAAAAATCAGACATAGCGCCTTACTTAGAATTAATATTTACCAAATCTTTAGTAGATCACGAAGTGCCTAAGGACTGGAGAGTAGCAAATGTCAAACCTATATTCAAAAGCGGCGACAGGGAAGACCCTAGTAACTATAGGCCTATTTCTCTCACATCCATTTCCTGTAAGGTATTTGAACACATAATCCATTATGAGTCATTTAGCTAGGGAGGAATTATTAATAAAAAACCAACACGGATTTCGAAAGGGTAGATCTTGCGAAACCCAATTGGCCCTCTTCGTTCATGACATCTTGCTCTCGGGTGAAAATAATGTTCAAGTTGACGTGATATTCCTCGATTTCAAGAAAGCTTTCGATAAGGTACCTCACGTTAAGTTGCTCTCAAAACTAGAAGCATATGGAATAGATAAAAACATTACTAGTTGGATTAATCAATTCTTACATGGGTGGGAACAAAGGGTTGTCATAGACGGTATCATGTCAAACAAAGTTAGCGTTACATCGGGTGTTCCTCAGGGAAGTGTAATTGGCCCACTTTTATTTCTCTTGTACATAAATGATATTAGCAAGGTCGTTAAAAGTAAGCTTAGACTCTTCGCAGACGACGTGGTTGCGACAATTGCGAAGATAGCGACTCGTTAACAATCGACCTACTTGCTATTCATGCTTGGTGCGAAAAGTGGCAGATGGAACTAAACATAAAAAAGTGCGTAGCAGTCAGCTTTTGGAAAAAGAAAAATAGGCCAGGTAGGGCTTACAGAATTAAAAATACTGAAATCATTCACGCCGAGGCTGTTAAGTACTTAGGGGTCACAATTACTCACGACCTATCTTGGGGAAAACATATTTGGGAAATATGCGGTCAAGCATATAGGAAGCTAGGCTTTATCAAGAGAGTACTCGGAAAATGTGATGAGAAAGTGAAAGAACGTTGTTATTTTTCAATCGTTAGGCCTCATCTGGAATATGCTGTTAGGATCCATACGAAACGGGGTTGATATCAGAGTCAGATCGCGTACAGCGAAGAGGAGCTAGGTTTGTGAAACGATGCTACGATAAGTTGGCTAGTGTGTCTGGACTGTTAGAAGAATTAGGATAGAAACCGCTATCACAGCGTAGATTAAATTATAGGCTTAACCTCCTAAATAAATTTCAGGAAAATCATTTTACTGACGACGTAAAAAACATACTATTAACCCCTTCACACTACGGCAGATTAGATCGCGCCAATAAAATTAGAGAGCTAGATTGTAGAACCGATAGGTATAAAATGTCATTTTTTCCGCGTACCATTCGGGACCATAACAGCTGTGATCGTCGTCGTGAATAGTTCGAGTATTGACAATAGGCAGGCAGTAAATCTTTCTCATTATATTCTCTACTCGTTCTCTCTCTCTTCTCGTCTCCAATAGCCGTAAAAATGGCACTACTCTTCAAACATGCAACCACACAACACTTACCGTGTTGGTTTGCGGGAAAGGGGATTCCACAGCAGGGACTTACCACAGCCTCTCTACCCTCCTGTGATGGTTTTCGGGAATGTTACTTCCTCGCCAGTGACCACCACACACACTCAACCCAGTTGGGATCCTTTTCGAGGGCTAATGGGACCCTGATCTGGATGCATGGTCCCTACCACAATCACAAGCACTCAAATCTCTCACTCACACACACAGACGGGCCCAACTTCTGGGAGAAATCGCTCAAAAAGAGCGTGGTCAAAATATAACCACAAAGACAAACGAGGGTGAGCGTCGGATACGCGTATTTCCGCCACAAGGTGGCCCCCTTCAGCGAGCTGAAGGGAAAAGCACTAGCAACACGAGGTTGTAAGTGAACAAAAGGGGAGGACAGCCTGGAATCAATACTGAGGGGGCAAAAGGGGGGAGAGGGTACGGAAACCAATGACCAATTGGTGTTGAAGAGAGCAAAAAGCATTGGTGGATAGCTGAGAAGGGGGGAGGGTGGTGAAGAGAAGTGTAGGGCGGGGGAAGGGAAGAGAGAAACGGGGGTTGGCGAGTGAATGCAAGTGGCCGTTGTAATAGGGGGGGGGGGGGAGTCAAACTGATTGTTGAAGTAGGGGAGGGAGGGAGGTAGGGGAGGAAAACAAACGAAAAGTAAATATCAAAACAAACCGTCCGTTGAAGTAAAGCACGGGGATAATGACCAAAATTTAAATTTGAAGCTAAACTGACAGTTGATGTATGAGGGTGACGAGAAATTACGTGAAATATACAGAAGAAGAAACATCTAAGTCTATAATAGAAAATAATTGAGAGTGAGAAATCGGCCCTTTGTCGCTATTTACTAGGTTCCTTCTGAGTTTGTATATGTATAAACTTTCATAAGCGTCAAGTAAATGATTATCTGTTTGTTTAATGAGTTGTAGGTTGTGTTCCGATGTTTCGTGTTCTGTGTCGAGTAAGTGTAGTGCGATACTGGATTTTTCAGGTCGATCTCAACCCAAACCCAACCCCAACGCCGGCTCTAGCTTCTAAACGGTTGTTCTGATCCAAACATAGCCACATTTTCAGCCCAACCCTAGCGTCAATACGGTCAACCCAACCCTAGCGTCAATACGGTTGGTCTGATCGAAAAATAGACACGTTTTTTAGGTAGGTAACTAAACAATATATTAAAAAACCGCTTGTTTTTTCACACATTAGTTTAGTATTTACAAGCCGTCAAATTTGGAAATTTTTTCTGAGCATTTGAAGGTGGAAAAAATTCGATTTTGGCCTTAAAAACGGATCAAACGTAAATAATTCTATACTAAGAACTTTTTAAAACCAAGATGCACACCATTGGTCAACTCTCAAAGCACTCACTGCATGATGTAAAAATTATTCAGATTCATCGTATAAAGGAAATGCCGAAAAATCTCGGAAAATTTAAAGATTATTGGATATGTTTTCCTTCTTAGATTAAAAAACGAAGCACCCCAATTCTCCTAGTTAAAATGAAAATGTATTTCGAACAAATAAATACACTTACAAAAGGACGTCTACTAATTCCTTATATGATTGAAGGTCGAAAAAAGTGCGATTTTTGCCTCGTTGGCTAGGTTGTCAAAAACTTATCAAATGAAGATAATATCATTAAAACAGAGAACCCATCGTCACCAAGATGATGCACTGAGTGCATGATTCAGATTCATTGCAGGAAGGAAATCGCGAAAAATAACTGAGTGCGATACGAGGAATAGAATTCTATACTCAAGGAAAAATAGGGACTTTATCACGGTATTCAGGTTCTAGCTTCTAAACGGTTGATCTGATCCAAAACTTTTTAAGGTAGACAACAAAATGATCTAAACAATAAATAAAAAACCGCTCTCGAAACCAAGATGCACACAATTGATCATCTCTTGATGCACTGTGTGCATGACGTAAGAATTAATCAGATTCATCGTGTAAAGGAAGTCCCTGAAAAATCTCGAAAAATTTTAAGATGATTGGATATGTAGTAGATAAAAAACCGAAAAGCGCACTTTCTTCACGATACAAAAGGAAATTTATTTTAATCATATAAAAATACCTACAATAGGACGTCCTAATAGTCTTTATGATACACACGATTGAAATTCGAAAAAAGTACGAATTTTGCCTCGTTTTCGGAGTCAAAAGCCTATCAAGCGTAATATCATTAAAACAAAGAACCTGTCGCAACCAAGATGCAACATTTTGGTCATATGTCGATGCACTGAGTGCATGAAGTATGTAATTCATAAGATTCATTGCATGAAGGAAATCGCGAAAAATAACTCATTGCGATACGAAGAATATAATAATTCTATACGTACGTCAAAATATCGATAAAAATATCGTGTATTCGCAGTTTTCAGTCACCAGCTTCTAAACGGTTGTCCTGATCCAAAAATAGCCACATTTTCAGGTAGGCAACAATTCGTTCTAAACAATAAACTTGCTTGTTTCTCCGTCCATTAGGTTAGTAGTTATGAGTCATCGATTTCGGAAATTTTTTACAGTCTAACGAGAACAGTAAAGAGGCCAGTTTCAAAAAATAGCAGTAATGTAAGTTGGAATATACCTAAGAAAGCGAGCTGTAATGAGAATACACTTTCCGAGAATACGCTCATTGATAAATCCTTTTATGTCGTGGTAGTAAACTGCCGTAGCTTAAGGAATAAAGTAGCAGACTTCTACCATCTAATTGAAACTACTGACGCAGACTTAATTATAGGGACGGAAAGTTGGTTGTGTAACGAAATCGCAGATAATGAAGTATTCCCGAAAAATTTCACAGTTTATAGAAAAGATAGAGTGGAAAGGACCGGGGGAGGAGTTTTTATTGCAGTGAAGGATTGTTACATTAGTAGGAGGGAGTCATTTTCCGACGACCAGGTAGAAAGCGTATGGTGCTCCATTCAAAATACTAAAGCAAAAACAATCTATGTGTGCGCATATTACAGACCACCAGATACCCATGTAAGCTCAATATTAGGACTTGAAAGTCAACGCAGTAAGTTAACCACTCAAAAGAACGACTGTCATATTATAATCGGTGGGGATTTCAATCTCCCGTCCATAGACTGGGACACTTACAGTTTAATCACTGGGGGGAAAGACAAAGACCTTTGTGAGTCACTCCTGTATACATTCACATCTCACTCACTACATCAATTAGTCACTGCTCCAACTAGAGGGAAAAATACACTTGATCTTTTAGCGACAAATATTCCACACATGATTGTAAACATAGGTACGGAATAAGCGACCAAAGATAGTTAAAGCTAATTTTTCCGTGAGCATGATCAAGAAACATAATCCACAAAGAAAAATCTACTTGTTTAATAAGGCTGACTACGAAGGTATGAAACGAGAGTTGCAAAAGTCATTTACTAATTTTCAAAAAATAAGTATCAACAGTAACACTGAGGTTTTGTGGAATACTTTCCTCAACGTTACACGATCAGTAGTTAGCAAATACATACCAAGTAAATACTGGGAGAACAATTGAACGATAATCCCAAGGCATTTTGGTCGTATGTAAGGAAATAAATCAACAGTACACACGCTTAAGAATATCAAAGGGGAAAAGCTAACCAACAGTCTACAAAAAGCCAATTCGTTAAACTCATTCTTCAAAAGCATTTTCAGTACTTATACACCACATCTTTTCGATCCGAAGTCAGTTCGTTCCCAAACATGTATGCCTGAAATTATTATAAATGTTCGCGGCATAGAACATATCAAAAAATCTAAATTTCGCGGCTAAAAAATATCAACCCCGACAAATCCCCCGGTGCAGATCAAATACCTGCTCGCGTATATAAAACATACGTATAAAAAATCAGACATAGCGCCTTACTTAGAATTAATATTTACCAAATCTTTAGTAGATCACGAAGTGCCTAAGGACTGGAGAGTAGCAAATGTCAAACCTATATTCAAAAGCGGCGACAGGGAAGACCCTAGTAACTATAGGCCTATTTCTCTCACATCCATTTCCTGTAAGGTATTTGAACACATAATCCATTATGAGTCATTTAGCTAGGGAGGAATTATTAATAAAAAACCAACACGGATTTCGAAAGGGTAGATCTTGCGAAACCCAATTGGCCCTCTTCGTTCATGACATCTTGCTCTCGGGTGAAAATAATGTTCAAGTTGACGTGATATTCCTCGATTTCAAGAAAGCTTTCGATAAGGTACCTCACGTTAAGTTGCTCTCAAAACTAGAAGCATATGGAATAGATAAAAACATTACTAGTTGGATTAATCAATTCTTACATGGGTGGGAACAAAGGGTTGTCATAGACGGTATCATGTCAAACAAAGTTAGCGTTACATCGGGTGTTCCTCAGGGAAGTGTAATTGGCCCACTTTTATTTCTCTTGTACATAAATGATATTAGCAAGGTCGTTAAAAGTAAGCTTAGACTCTTCGCAGACGACGTGGTTGCGACAATTGCGAAGATAGCGACTCGTTAACAATCGACCTACTTGCTATTCATGCTTGGTGCGAAAAGTGGCAGATGGAACTAAACATAAAAAAGTGCGTAGCAGTCAGCTTTTGGAAAAAGAAAAATAGGCCAGGTAGGGCTTACAGAATTAAAAATACTGAAATCATTCACGCCGAGGCTGTTAAGTACTTAGGGGTCACAATTACTCACGACCTATCTTGGGGAAAACATATTTGGGAAATATGCGGTCAAGCATATAGGAAGCTAGGCTTTATCAAGAGAGTACTCGGAAAATGTGATGAGAAAGTGAAAGAACGTTGTTATTTTTCAATCGTTAGGCCTCATCTGGAATATGCTGTTAGGATCCATACGAAACGGGGTTGATATCAGAGTCAGATCGCGTACAGCGAAGAGGAGCTAGGTTTGTGAAACGATGCTACGATAAGTTGGCTAGTGTGTCTGGACTGTTAGAAGAATTAGGATAGAAACCGCTATCACAGCGTAGATTAAATTATAGGCTTAACCTCCTAAATAAATTTCAGGAAAATCATTTTACTGACGACGTAAAAAACATACTATTAACCCCTTCACACTACGGCAGATTAGATCGCGCCAATAAAATTAGAGAGCTAGATTGTAGAACCGATAGGTATAAAATGTCATTTTTTCCGCGTACCATTCGGGACCATAACAGCTGTGATCGTCGTCGTGAATAGTTCGAGTATTGACAATAGGCAGGCAGTAAATCTTTCTCATTATATTCTCTACTCGTTCTCTCTCTCTTCTCGTCTCCAATAGCCGTAAAAATGGCACTACTCGTCAAACATGCAACCACACAACACTTACCGTGTTGGTTTGCGGGAAAGGGGATTCCACAGCAGGGACTTACCACAGCCTCTCTACCCTCCTGTGATGGTTTTCGGGAATGTTACTTCCTCGCCAGTGACCACCACACACACTCAACCCAGTTGGGATCCTTTTCGAGGGCTAATGGGACCCTGATCTGGATGCATGGTCCCTACCACAATCACAAGCACTCAAATCTCTCACTCACACACACAGACGGGCCCAACTTCTGGGAGAAATCGCTCAAAAAGAGCGTGGTCAAAATATAACCACAAAGACAAACGAGGGTGAGCGTCGGATACGCGTATTTCCGCCACAAGGTGGCCCCCTTCAGCGAGCTGAAGGGAAAAGCACTAGCAACACGAGGTTGTAAGTGAACAAAAGGGGAGGACAGCCTGGAATCAATACTGAGGGGGCAAAAGGGGGGAGAGGGTACGGAAACCAATGACCAATTGGTGTTGAAGAGAGCAAAAAGCATTGGTGGATAGCTGAGAAGGGGGGAGGGTGGTGAAGAGAAGTGTAGGGCGGGGGAAGGGAAGAGAGAAACGGGGGTTGGCGAGTGAATGCAAGTGGCCGTTGTAATAGGGGGGGGGGGGGAGTCAAACTGATTGTTGAAGTAGGGGAGGGAGGGAGGTAGGGGAGGAAAACAAACGAAAAGTAAATATCAAAACAAACCGTCCGTTGAAGTAAAGCACGGGGATAATGACCAAAATTTAAATTTGAAGCTAAACTGACAGTTGATGTATGAGGGTGACGAGATATTACGTGAAATATACAGAAGAAGAAACATCTAAGTCTATAATAGAAAATAATTGAGAGTGAGAAATCGGCCCTTTGTCGCTATTTACTAGGTTCCTTCTGAGTTTGTATATGTATAAACTTTCATAAGCGTCAAGTAAATGATTATCTGTTTGTTTAATGAGTTGTAGGTTGTGTTCCGATGTTTCGTGTTCTGTGTCGAGTAAGTGTAGTGCGATACTGGATTTTTCAGGTCGATCTCAACCCAAACCCAACCCCAACGCCGGCTCTAGCTTCTAAACGGTTGTTCTGATCCAAACATAGCCACATTTTCAGCCCAACCCTAGCGTCAATACGGTCAACCCAACCCTAGCGTCAATACGGTTGGTCTGATCGAAAAATAGACACGTTTTTAGGTAGGTAACTAAACAATATATTAAAAAACCGCTTGTTTTTTCACACATTAGTTTAGTATTTACAAGCCGTCAAATTTGGAAATTTTTTCTGAGCATTTGAAGGTGGAAAAAATTCGATTTTGGCCTTAAAAACGGATCAAACGTAAATAATTCTATACTAAGAACTTTTTAAAACCAAGATGCACACCATTGGTCAACTCTCAAAGCACTCACTGCATGATGTAAAAATTATTCAGATTCATCGTATAAAGGAAATGCCGAAAAATCTCGGAAAATTTAAAGATTATTGGATATGTTTTCCTTCTTAGATTAAAAAACGAAGCACCCCAATTCTCCTAGTTAAAATGAAAATGTATTTCGAACAAATAAATACACTTACAAAAGGACGTCTACTAATTCCTTATATGATTGAAGGTCGAAAAAAGTGCGATTTTTGCCTCATTGGCTAGGTTGTCAAAAACTTATCAAATGAAGATAATATCATTAAAACAGAGAACCCATCGTCACCAAGATGATGCACTGAGTGCATGATTCAGATTCATTGCAGGAAGGAAATCGCGAAAAATAACTGAGTGCGATACGAGGAATAGAATTCTATACTCAAGGAAAAATAGGGACTTTATCACGGTATTCAGGTTCTAGCTTCTAAACGGTTGATCTGATCCAAAACTTTTTAAGGTAGACAACAAAATGATCTAAACAATAAATAAAAAACCGCTCTCGAAACCAAGATGCACACAATTGATCATCTCTTGATGCACTGTGTGCATGACGTAAGAATTAATCAGATTCATCGTGTAAAGGAAGTCCCTGAAAAATCTCGAAAAATTTTAAGATGATTGGATATGTAGTAGATAAAAAACCGAAAAGCGCACTTTCTTCACGATACAAAAGGAAATTTATTTTAATCATATAAAAATACCTACAATAGGACGTCCTAATAGTCTTTATGATACACACGATTGAAATTCGAAAAAAGTACGAATTTTGCCTCGTTTTCGGAGTCAAAAGCCTATCAAGCGTAATATCATTAAAACAAAGAACCTGTCGCAACCAAGATGCAACATTTTGGTCATATGTCGATGCACTGAGTGCATGAAGTATGTAATTCATAAGATTCATTGCATGAAGGAAATCGCGAAAAATAACTCATTGCGATACGAAGAATATAATAATTCTATACGTACGTCAAAATATCGATAAAAATATCGTGTATTCGCAGTTTTCAGTCACCAGCTTCTAAACGGTTGTCCTGATCCAAAAATAGCCACATTTTCAGGTAGGCAACAATTCGTTCTAAACAATAAACTTGCTTGTTTCTCCGTCCATTAGGTTAGTAGTTATGAGTCATCGATTTCGGAAATTTTTTACAGTCTAACGAGAACAGTAAAGAGGCCAGTTTCAAAAAATAGCAGTAATGTAAGTTGGAATATACCTAAGAAAGCGAGCTGTAATGAGAATACACTTTCCGAGAATACGCTCATTGATAAATCCTTTTATGTCGTGGTAGTAAACTGCCGTAGCTTAAGGAATAAAGTAGCAGACTTCTACCATCTAATTGAAACTACTGACGCAGACTTAATTATAGGGACGGAAAGTTGGTTGTGTAACGAAATCGCAGATAATGAAGTATTCCCGAAAAATTTCACAGTTTATAGAAAAGATAGAGTGGAAAGGACCGGGGGAGGAGTTTTTATTGCAGTGAAGGATTGTTACATTAGTAGGAGGGAGTCATTTTCCGACGACCAGGTAGAAAGCGTATGGTGCTCCATTCAAAATACTAAAGCAAAAACAATCTATGTGTGCGCATATTACAGACCACCAGATACCCATGTAAGCTCAATATTAGGACTTGAAAGTCAACGCAGTAAGTTAACCACTCAAAAGAACGACTGTCATATTATAATCGGTGGGGATTTCAATCTCCCGTCCATAGACTGGGACACTTACAGTTTAATCACTGGGGGGAAAGACAAAGACCTTTGTGAGTCACTCCTGTATACATTCACATCTCACTCACTACATCAATTAGTCACTGCTCCAACTAGAGGGAAAAATACACTTGATCATTTAGCGACAAATATTCCACACATGATTGTAAACATAGGTACGGAATAAGCGACCAAAGATAGTTAAAGCTAATTTTTCCGTGAGCATGATCAAGAAACATAATCCACAAAGAAAAATCTACTTGTTTAATAAGGCTGACTACGAAGGTATGAAACGAGAGTTGCAAAAGTCATTTACTAATTTTCAAAAAATAAGTATCAACAGTAACACTGAGGTTTTGTGGAATACTTTCCTCAACGTTACACGATCAGTAGTTAGCAAATACATACCAAGTAAATACTGGGAGAACAATTGAACGATAATCCCAAGGCATTTTGGTCGTATGTAAGGAAATAAATCAACAGTACACACGCTTAAGAATATCAAAGGGGAAAAGCTAACCAACAGTCTACAAAAAGCCAATTCGTTAAACTCATTCTTCAAAAGCATTTTCAGTACTTATACACCACATCTTTTCGATCCGAAGTCAGTTCGTTCCCAAACATGTATGCCTGAAATTATTATAAATGTTCGCGGCATAGAACATATCAAAAAATCTAAATTTCGCGGCTAAAAAATATCAACCCCGACAAATCCCCCGGTGCAGATCAAATACCTGCTCGCGTATATAAAACATACGTATAAAAAATCAGACATAGCGCCTTACTTAGAATTAATATTTACCAAATCTTTAGTAGATCACGAAGTGCCTAAGGACTGGAGAGTAGCAAATGTCAAACCTATATTCAAAAGCGGCGACAGGGAAGACCCTAGTAACTATAGGCCTATTTCTCTCACATCCATTTCCTGTAAGGTATTTGAACACATAATCCATTATGAGTCATTTAGCTAGGGAGGAATTATTAATAAAAAACCAACACGGATTTCGAAAGGGTAGATCTTGCGAAACCCAATTGGCCCTCTTCGTTCATGACATCTTGCTCTCGGGTGAAAATAATGTTCAAGTTGACGTGATATTCCTCGATTTCAAGAAAGCTTTCGATAAGGTACCTCACGTTAAGTTGCTCTCAAAACTAGAAGCATATGGAATAGATAAAAACATTACTAGTTGGATTAATCAATTCTTACATGGGTGGGAACAAAGGGTTGTCATAGACGGTATCATGTCAAACAAAGTTAGCGTTACATCGGGTGTTCCTCAGGGAAGTGTAATTGGCCCACTTTTATTTCTCTTGTACATAAATGATATTAGCAAGGTCGTTAAAAGTAAGCTTAGACTCTTCGCAGACGACGTGGTTGCGACAATTGCGAAGATAGCGACTCGTTAACAATCGACCTACTTGCTATTCATGCTTGGTGCGAAAAGTGGCAGATGGAACTAAACATAAAAAAGTGCGTAGCAGTCAGCTTTTGGAAAAAGAAAAATAGGCCAGGTAGGGCTTACAGAATTAAAAATACTGAAATCATTCACGCCGAGGCTGTTAAGTACTTAGGGGTCACAATTACTCACGACCTATCTTGGGGAAAACATATTTGGGAAATATGCGGTCAAGCATATAGGAAGCTAGGCTTTATCAAGAGAGTACTCGGAAAATGTGATGAGAAAGTGAAAGAACGTTGTTATTTTTCAATCGTTAGGCCTCATCTGGAATATGCTGTTAGGATCCATACGAAACGGGGTTGATATCAGAGTCAGATCGCGTACAGCGAAGAGGAGCTAGGTTTGTGAAACGATGCTACGATAAGTTGGCTAGTGTGTCTGGACTGTTAGAAGAATTAGGATAGAAACCGCTATCACAGCGTAGATTAAATTATAGGCTTAACCTCCTAAATAAATTTCAGGAAAATCATTTTACTGACGACGTAAAAAACATACTATTAACCCCTTCACACTACGGCAGATTAGATCGCGCCAATAAAATTAGAGAGCTAGATTGTAGAACCGATAGGTATAAAATGTCATTTTTTCCGCGTACCATTCGGGACCATAACTGCTGGGATCGTCGTCGTGAATAGTTCGAGTATTGACAATAGGCAGGCAGTAAATCTTTCTCATTATATTCTCTACTCGTTCTCTCTCTCTTCTCGTCTCCAATAGCCGTAAAAATGGCACTACTCGTCAAACATGCAACCACACAACACTTACCGTGTTGGTTTGCGGGAAAGGGGATTCCACAGCAGGGACTTACCACAGCCTCTCTACCCTCCTGTGATGGTTTTCGGGAATGTTACTTCCTCGCCAGTGACCACCACACACACTCAACCCAGTTGGGATCCTTTTCGAGGGCTAATGGGACCCTGATCTGGATGCATGGTCCCTACCACAATCACAAGCACTCAAATCTCTCACTCACACACACAGACGGGCCCAACTTCTGGGAGAAATCGCTCAAAAAGAGCGTGGTCAAAATATAACCACAAAGACAAACGAGGGTGAGCGTCGGATACGCGTATTTCCGCCACAAGGTGGCCCCCTTCAGCGAGCTGAAGGGAAAAGCACTAGCAACACGAGGTTGTAAGTGAACAAAAGGGGAGGACAGCCTGGAATCAATACTGAGGGGGCAAAAGGGGGGAGAGGGTACGGAAACCAATGACCAATTGGTGTTGAAGAGAGCAAAAAGCATTGGTGGATAGCTGAGAAGGGGGGAGGGTGGTGAAGAGAAGTGTAGGGCGGGGGAAGGGAAGAGAGAAACGGGGGTTGGCGAGTGAATGCAAGTGGCCGTTGTAATAGGGGGGGGGGGGGAGTCAAACTGATTGTTGAAGTAGGGGAGGGAGGGAGGTAGGGGAGGAAAACAAACGAAAAGTAAATATCAAAACAAACCGTCCGTTGAAGTAAAGCACGGGGATAATGACCAAAATTTAAATTTGAAGCTAAACTGACAGTTGATGTATGAGGGTGACGAGATATTACGTGAAATATACAGAAGAAGAAACATCTAAGTCTATAATAGAAAATAATTGAGAGTGAGAAATCGGCCCTTTGTCGCTATTTACTAGGTTCCT
Source organism: Ceriagrion tenellum (assembly GCA_963169105.1). Classification (NCBI taxonomy): domain Eukaryota; kingdom Metazoa; phylum Arthropoda; class Insecta; order Odonata; family Coenagrionidae; genus Ceriagrion; species Ceriagrion tenellum. Next base: position 136,354,114 of record OY720642.1, on the reverse strand, counting down.
TCTGAGTTTGTATATGTATAAACTTTCATAAGCGTCAAGTAAATGATTATCTGTTTGTTTAATGAGTTGTAGGTTGTGTTCCGATGTTTCGTGTTCTGTGTCGAGTAAGTGTAGTGCGATACTGGATTTTTCAGGTCGATCTCAACCCAAACCCAACCCCAACGCCGGCTCTAGCTTCTAAACGGTTGTTCTGATCCAAACATAGCCACATTTTCAGCCCAACCCTAGCGTCAATACGGTCAACCCAACCCTAGCGTCAATACGGTTGGTCTGATCGAAAAATAGACACGTTTTTAGGTAGGTAACTAAACAATATATTAAAAAACCGCTTGTTTTTTCACACATTAGTTTAGTATTTACAAGCCGTCAAATTTGGAAATTTTTTCTGAGCATTTGAAGGTGGAAAAAATTCGATTTTGGCCTTAAAAACGGATCAAACGTAAATAATTCTATACTAAGAACTTTTTAAAACCAAGATGCACACCATTGGTCAACTCTCAAAGCACTCACTGCATGATGTAAAAATTATTCAGATTCATCGTATAAAGGAAATGCCGAAAAATCTCGGAAAATTTAAAGATTATTGGATATGTTTTCCTTCTTAGATTAAAAAACGAAGCACCCCAATTCTCCTAGTTAAAATGAAAATGTATTTCGAACAAATAAATACACTTACAAAAGGACGTCTACTAATTCCTTATATGATTGAAGGTCGAAAAAAGTGCGATTTTTGCCTCATTGGCTAGGTTGTCAAAAACTTATCAAATGAAGATAATATCATTAAAACAGAGAACCCATCGTCACCAAGATGATGCACTGAGTGCATGATTCAGATTCATTGCAGGAAGGAAATCGCGAAAAATAACTGAGTGCGATACGAGGAATAGAATTCTATACTCAAGGAAAAATAGGGACTTTATCACGGTATTCAGGTTCTAGCTTCTAAACGGTTGATCTGATCCAAAACTTTTTAAGGTAGACAACAAAATGATCTAAACAATAAATAAAAAACCGCTCTCGAAACCAAGATGCACACAATTGATCATCTCTTGATGCACTGTGTGCATGACGTAAGAATTAATCAGATTCATCGTGTAAAGGAAGTCCCTGAAAAATCTCGAAAAATTTTAAGATGATTGGATATGTAGTAGATAAAAAACCGAAAAGCGCACTTTCTTCACGATACAAAAGGAAATTTATTTTAATCATATAAAAATACCTACAATAGGACGTCCTAATAGTCTTTATGATACACACGATTGAAATTCGAAAAAAGTACGAATTTTGCCTCGTTTTCGGAGTCAAAAGCCTATCAAGCGTAATATCATTAAAACAAAGAACCTGTCGCAACCAAGATGCAACATTTTGGTCATATGTCGATGCACTGAGTGCATGAAGTATGTAATTCATAAGATTCATTGCATGAAGGAAATCGCGAAAAATAACTCATTGCGATACGAAGAATATAATAATTCTATACGTACGTCAAAATATCGATAAAAATATCGTGTATTCGCAGTTTTCAGTCACCAGCTTCTAAACGGTTGTCCTGATCCAAAAATAGCCACATTTTCAGGTAGGCAACAATTCGTTCTAAACAATAAACTTGCTTGTTTCTCCGTCCATTAGGTTAGTAGTTATGAGTCATCGATTTCGGAAATTTTTTACAGTCTAACGAGAACAGTAAAGAGGCCAGTTTCAAAAAATAGCAGTAATGTAAGTTGGAATATACCTAAGAAAGCGAGCTGTAATGAGAATACACTTTCCGAGAATACGCTCATTGATAAATCCTTTTATGTCGTGGTAGTAAACTGCCGTAGCTTAAGGAATAAAGTAGCAGACTTCTACCATCTAATTGAAACTACTGACGCAGACTTAATTATAGGGACGGAAAGTTGGTTGTGTAACGAAATCGCAGATAATGAAGTATTCCCGAAAAATTTCACAGTTTATAGAAAAGATAGAGTGGAAAGGACCGGGGGAGGAGTTTTTATTGCAGTGAAGGATTGTTACATTAGTAGGAGGGAGTCATTTTCCGACGACCAGGTAGAAAGCGTATGGTGCTCCATTCAAAATACTAAAGCAAAAACAATCTATGTGTGCGCATATTACAGACCACCAGATACCCATGTAAGCTCAATATTAGGACTTGAAAGTCAACGCAGTAAGTTAACCACTCAAAAGAACGACTGTCATATTATAATCGGTGGGGATTTCAATCTCCCGTCCATAGACTGGGACACTTACAGTTTAATCACTGGGGGGAAAGACAAAGACCTTTGTGAGTCACTCCTGTATACATTCACATCTCACTCACTACATCAATTAGTCACTGCTCCAACTAGAGGGAAAAATACACTTGATCATTTAGCGACAAATATTCCACACATGATTGTAAACATAGGTACGGAATAAGCGACCAAAGATAGTTAAAGCTAATTTTTCCGTGAGCATGATCAAGAAACATAATCCACAAAGAAAAATCTACTTGTTTAATAAGGCTGACTACGAAGGTATGAAACGAGAGTTGCAAAAGTCATTTACTAATTTTCAAAAAATAAGTATCAACAGTAACACTGAGGTTTTGTGGAATACTTTCCTCAACGTTACACGATCAGTAGTTAGCAAATACATACCAAGTAAATACTGGGAGAACAATTGAACGATAATCCCAAGGCATTTTGGTCGTATGTAAGGAAATAAATCAACAGTACACACGCTTAAGAATATCAAAGGGGAAAAGCTAACCAACAGTCTACAAAAAGCCAATTCGTTAAACTCATTCTTCAAAAGCATTTTCAGTACTTATACACCACATCTTTTCGATCCGAAGTCAGTTCGTTCCCAAACATGTATGCCTGAAATTATTATAAATGTTCGCGGCATAGAACATATCAAAAAATCTAAATTTCGCGGCTAAAAAATATCAACCCCGACAAATCCCCCGGTGCAGATCAAATACCTGCTCGCGTATATAAAACATACGTATAAAAAATCAGACATAGCGCCTTACTTAGAATTAATATTTACCAAATCTTTAGTAGATCACGAAGTGCCTAAGGACTGGAGAGTAGCAAATGTCAAACCTATATTCAAAAGCGGCGACAGGGAAGACCCTAGTAACTATAGGCCTATTTCTCTCACATCCATTTCCTGTAAGGTATTTGAACACATAATCCATTATGAGTCATTTAGCTAGGGAGGAATTATTAATAAAAAACCAACACGGATTTCGAAAGGGTAGATCTTGCGAAACCCAATTGGCCCTCTTCGTTCATGACATCTTGCTCTCGGGTGAAAATAATGTTCAAGTTGACGTGATATTCCTCGATTTCAAGAAAGCTTTCGATAAGGTACCTCACGTTAAGTTGCTCTCAAAACTAGAAGCATATGGAATAGATAAAAACATTACTAGTTGGATTAATCAATTCTTACATGGGTGGGAACAAAGGGTTGTCATAGACGGTATCATGTCAAACAAAGTTAGCGTTACATCGGGTGTTCCTCAGGGAAGTGTAATTGGCCCACTTTTATTTCTCTTGTACATAAATGATATTAGCAAGGTCGTTAAAAGTAAGCTTAGACTCTTCGCAGACGACGTGGTTGCGAAAATTGCGAAGATAGCGACTCGTTAACAATCGACCTACTTGCTATTCATGCTTGGTGCGAAAAGTGGCAGATGGAACTAAACATAAAAAAGTGCGTAGCAGTCAGCTTTTGGAAAAAGAAAAATAGGCCAGGTAGGGCTTACAGAATTAAAAATACTGAAATCATTCACGCCGAGGCTGTTAAGTACTTAGGGGTCACAATTACTCACGACCTATCTTGGGGAAAACATATTTGGGAAATATGCGGTCAAGCATATAGGAAGCTAGGCTTTATCAAGAGAGTACTCGGAAAATGTGATGAGAAAGTGAAAGAACGTTGTTATTTTTCAATCGTTAGGCCTCATCTGGAATATGCTGTTAGGATCCATACGAAACGGGGTTGATATCAGAGTCAGATCGCGTACAGCGAAGAGGAGCTAGGTTTGTGAAACGATGCTACGATAAGTTGGCTAGTGTGTCTGGACTGTTAGAAGAATTAGGATAGAAACCGCTATCACAGCGTAGATTAAATTATAGGCTTAACCTCCTAAATAAATTTCAGGAAAATCATTTTACTGACGACGTAAAAAACATACTATTAACCCCTTCACACTACGGCAGATTAGATCGCGCCAATAAAATTAGAGAGCTAGATTGTAGAACCGATAGGTATAAAATGTCATTTTTTCCGCGTACCATTCGGGACCATAACAGCTGTGATCGTCGTCGTGAATAGTTCGAGTATTGACAATAGGCAGGCAGTAAATCTTTCTCATTATATTCTCTACTCGTTCTCTCTCTCTTCTCGTCTCCAATAGCCGTAAAAATGGCACTACTCGTCAAACATGCAACCACACAACACTTACCGTGTTGGTTTGCGGGAAAGGGGATTCCACAGCAGGGACTTACCACAGCCTCTCTACCCTCCTGTGATGGTTTTCGGGAATGTTACTTCCTCGCCAGTGACCACCACACACACTCAACCCAGTTGGGATCCTTTTCGAGGGCTAATGGGACCCTGATCTGGATGCATGGTCCCTACCACAATCACAAGCACTCAAATCTCTCACTCACACACACAGACGGGCCCAACTTCTGGGAGAAATCGCTCAAAAAGAGCGTGGTCAAAATATAACCACAAAGACAAACGAGGGTGAGCGTCGGATACGCGTATTTCCGCCACAAGGTGGCCCCCTTCAGCGAGCTGAAGGGAAAAGCACTAGCAACACGAGGTTGTAAGTGAACAAAAGGGGAGGACAGCCTGGAATCAATACTGAGGGGGCAAAAGGGGGGAGAGGGTACGGAAACCAATGACCAATTGGTGTTGAAGAGAGCAAAAAGCATTGGTGGATAGCTGAGAAGGGGGGAGGGTGGTGAAGAGAAGTGTAGGGCGGGGGAAGGGAAGAGAGAAACGGGGGTTGGCGAGTGAATGCAAGTGGCCGTTGTAATAGGGGGGGGGGGGGAGTCAAACTGATTGTTGAAGTAGGGGAGGGAGGGAGGTAGGGGAGGAAAACAAACGAAAAGTAAATATCAAAACAAACCGTCCGTTGAAGTAAAGCACGGGGATAATGACCAAAATTTAAATTTGAAGCTAAACTGACAGTTGATGTATGAGGGTGACGAGATATTACGTGAAATATACAGAAGAAGAAACATCTAAGTCTATAATAGAAAATAATTGAGAGTGAGAAATCGGCCCTTTGTCGCTATTTACTAGGTTCCTTCTGAGTTTGTATATGTATAAACTTTCATAAGCGTCAAGTAAATGATTATCTGTTTGTTTAATGAGTTGTAGGTTGTGTTCCGATGTTTCGTGTTCTGTGTCGAGTAAGTGTAGTGCGATACTGGATTTTTCAGGTCGATCTCAACCCAAACCCAACCCCAACGCCGGCTCTAGCTTCTAAACGGTTGTTCTGATCCAAACATAGCCACATTTTCAGCCCAACCCTAGCGTCAATACGGTCAACCCAACCCTAGCGTCAATACGGTTGGTCTGATCGAAAAATAGACACGTTTTTTAGGTAGGTAACTAAACAATATATTAAAAAACCGCTTGTTTTTTCACACATTAGTTTAGTATTTACAAGCCGTCAAATTTGGAAATTTTTTCTGAGCATTTGAAGGTGGAAAAAATTCGATTTTGGCCTTAAAAACGGATCAAACGTAAATAATTCTATACTAAGAACTTTTTAAAACCAAGATGCACACCATTGGTCAACTCTCAAAGCACTCACTGCATGATGTAAAAATTATTCAGATTCATCGTATAAAGGAAATGCCGAAAAATCTCGGAAAATTTAAAGATTATTGGATATGTTTTCCTTCTTAGATTAAAAAACGAAGCACCCCAATTCTCCTAGTTAAAATGAAAATGTATTTCGAACAAATAAATACACTTACAAAAGGACGTCTACTAATTCCTTATATGATTGAAGGTCGAAAAAAGTGCGATTTTTGCCTCGTTGGCTAGGTTGTCAAAAACTTATCAAATGAAGATAATATCATTAAAACAGAGAACCCATCGTCACCAAGATGATGCACTGAGTGCATGATTCAGATTCATTGCAGGAAGGAAATCGCGAAAAATAACTGAGTGCGATACGAGGAATAGAATTCTATACTCAAGGAAAAATAGGGACTTTATCACGGTATTCAGGTTCTAGCTTCTAAACGGTTGATCTGATCCAAAACTTTTTAAGGTAGACAACAAAATGATCTAAACAATAAATAAAAAACCGCTCTCGAAACCAAGATGCACACAATTGATCATCTCTTGATGCACTGTGTGCATGACGTAAGAATTAATCAGATTCATCGTGTAAAGGAAGTCCCTGAAAAATCTCGAAAAATTTTAAGATGATTGGATATGTAGTAGATAAAAAACCGAAAAGCGCACTTTCTTCACGATACAAAAGGAAATTTATTTTAATCATATAAAAATACCTACAATAGGACGTCCTAATAGTCTTTATGATACACACGATTGAAATTCGAAAAAAGTACGAATTTTGCCTCGTTTTCGGAGTCAAAAGCCTATCAAGCGTAATATCATTAAAACAAAGAACCTGTCGCAACCAAGATGCAACATTTTGGTCATATGTCGATGCACTGAGTGCATGAAGTATGTAATTCATAAGATTCATTGCATGAAGGAAATCGCGAAAAATAACTCATTGCGATACGAAGAATATAATAATTCTATACGTACGTCAAAATATCGATAAAAATATCGTGTATTCGCAGTTTTCAGTCACCAGCTTCTAAACGGTTGTCCTGATCCAAAAATAGCCACATTTTCAGGTAGGCAACAATTCGTTCTAAACAATAAACTTGCTTGTTTCTCCGTCCATTAGGTTAGTAGTTATGAGTCATCGATTTCGGAAATTTTTTACAGTCTAACGAGAACAGTAAAGAGGCCAGTTTCAAAAAATAGCAGTAATGTAAGTTGGAATATACCTAAGAAAGCGAGCTGTAATGAGAATACACTTTCCGAGAATACGCTCATTGATAAATCCTTTTATGTCGTGGTAGTAAACTGCCGTAGCTTAAGGAATAAAGTAGCAGACTTCTACCATCTAATTGAAACTACTGACGCAGACTTAATTATAGGGACGGAAAGTTGGTTGTGTAACGAAATCGCAGATAATGAAGTATTCCCGAAAAATTTCACAGTTTATAGAAAAGATAGAGTGGAAAGGACCGGGGGAGGAGTTTTTATTGCAGTGAAGGATTGTTACATTAGTAGGAGGGAGTCATTTTCCGACGACCAGGTAGAAAGCGTATGGTGCTCCATTCAAAATACTAAAGCAAAAACAATCTATGTGTGCGCATATTACAGACCACCAGATACCCATGTAAGCTCAATATTAGGACTTGAAAGTCAACGCAGTAAGTTAACCACTCAAAAGAACGACTGTCATATTATAATCGGTGGGGATTTCAATCTCCCGTCCATAGACTGGGACACTTACAGTTTAATCACTGGGGGGAAAGACAAAGACCTTTGTGAGTCACTCCTGTATACATTCACATCTCACTCACTACATCAATTAGTCACTGCTCCAACTAGAGGGAAAAATACACTTGATCTTTTAGCGACAAATATTCCACACATGATTGTAAACATAGGTACGGAATAAGCGACCAAAGATAGTTAAAGCTAATTTTTCCGTGAGCATGATCAAGAAACATAATCCACAAAGAAAAATCTACTTGTTTAATAAGGCTGACTACGAAGGTATGAAACGAGAGTTGCAAAAGTCATTTACTAATTTTCAAAAAATAAGTATCAACAGTAACACTGAGGTTTTGTGGAATACTTTCCTCAACGTTACACGATCAGTAGTTAGCAAATACATACCAAGTAAATACTGGGAGAACAATTGAACGATAATCCCAAGGCATTTTGGTCGTATGTAAGGAAATAAATCAACAGTACACACGCTTAAGAATATCAAAGGGGAAAAGCTAACCAACAGTCTACAAAAAGCCAATTCGTTAAACTCATTCTTCAAAAGCATTTTCAGTACTTATACACCACATCTTTTCGATCCGAAGTCAGTTCGTTCCCAAACATGTATGCCTGAAATTATTATAAATGTTCGCGGCATAGAACATATCAAAAAATCTAAATTTCGCGGCTAAAAAATATCAACCCCGACAAATCCCCCGGTGCAGATCAAATACCTGCTCGCGTATATAAAACATACGTATAAAAAATCAGACATAGCGCCTTACTTAGAATTAATATTTACCAAATCTTTAGTAGATCACGAAGTGCCTAAGGACTGGAGAGTAGCAAATGTCAAACCTATATTCAAAAGCGGCGACAGGGAAGACCCTAGTAACTATAGGCCTATTTCTCTCACATCCATTTCCTGTAAGGTATTTGAACACATAATCCATTATGAGTCATTTAGCTAGGGAGGAATTATTAATAAAAAACCAACACGGATTTCGAAAGGGTAGATCTTGCGAAACCCAATTGGCCCTCTTCGTTCATGACATCTTGCTCTCGGGTGAAAATAATGTTCAAGTTGACGTGATATTCCTCGATTTCAAGAAAGCTTTCGATAAGGTACCTCACGTTAAGTTGCTCTCAAAACTAGAAGCATATGGAATAGATAAAAACATTACTAGTTGGATTAATCAATTCTTACATGGGTGGGAACAAAGGGTTGTCATAGACGGTATCATGTCAAACAAAGTTAGCGTTACATCGGGTGTTCCTCAGGGAAGTGTAATTGGCCCACTTTTATTTCTCTTGTACATAAATGATATTAGCAAGGTCGTTAAAAGTAAGCTTAGACTCTTCGCAGACGACGTGGTTGCGACAATTGCGAAGATAGCGACTCGTTAACAATCGACCTACTTGCTATTCATGCTTGGTGCGAAAAGTGGCAGATGGAACTAAACATAAAAAAGTGCGTAGCAGTCAGCTTTTGGAAAAAGAAAAATAGGCCAGGTAGGGCTTACAGAATTAAAAATACTGAAATCATTCACGCCGAGGCTGTTAAGTACTTAGGGGTCACAATTACTCACGACCTATCTTGGGGAAAACATATTTGGGAAATATGCGGTCAAGCATATAGGAAGCTAGGCTTTATCAAGAGAGTACTCGGAAAATGTGATGAGAAAGTGAAAGAACGTTGTTATTTTTCAATCGTTAGGCCTCATCTGGAATATGCTGTTAGGATCCATACGAAACGGGGTTGATATCAGAGTCAGATCGCGTACAGCGAAGAGGAGCTAGGTTTGTGAAACGATGCTACGATAAGTTGGCTAGTGTGTCTGGACTGTTAGAAGAATTAGGATAGAAACCGCTATCACAGCGTAGATTAAATTATAGGCTTAACCTCCTAAATAAATTTCAGGAAAATCATTTTACTGACGACGTAAAAAACATACTATTAACCCCTTCACACTACGGCAGATTAGATCGCGCCAATAAAATTAGAGAGCTAGATTGTAGAACCGATAGGTATAAAATGTCATTTTTTCCGCGTACCATTCGGGACCATAACTGCTGGGATCGTCGTCGTGAATAGTTCGAGTATTGACAATAGGCAGGCAGTAAATCTTTCTCATTATATTCTCTACTCGTTCTCTCTCTCTTCTCGTCTCCAATAGCCGTAAAAATGGCACTACTCGTCAAACATGCAACCACACAACACTTACCGTGTTGGTTTGCGGGAAAGGGGATTCCACAGCAGGGACTTACCACAGCCTCTCTACCCTCCTGTGATGGTTTTCGGGAATGTTACTTCCTCGCCAGTGACCACCACACACACTCAACCCAGTTGGGATCCTTTTCGAGGGCTAATGGGACCCTGATCTGGATGCATGGTCCCTACCACAATCACAAGCACTCAAATCTCTCACTCACACACACAGACGGGCCCAACTTCTGGGAGAAATCGCTCAAAAAGAGCGTGGTCAAAATATAACCACAAAGACAAACGAGGGTGAGCGTCGGATACGCGTATTTCCGCCACAAGGTGGCCCCCTTCAGCGAGCTGAAGGGAAAAGCACTAGCAACACGAGGTTGTAAGTGAACAAAAGGGGAGGACAGCCTGGAATCAATACTGAGGGGGCAAAAGGGGGGAGAGGGTACGGAAACCAATGACCAATTGGTGTTGAAGAGAGCAAAAAGCATTGGTGGATAGCTGAGAAGGGGGGAGGGTGGTGAAGAGAAGTGTAGGGCGGGGGAAGGGAAGAGAGAAACGGGGGTTGGCGAGTGAATGCAAGTGGCCGTTGTAATAGGGGGGGGGGGGAGTCAAACTGATTGTTGAAGTAGGGGAGGGAGGGAGGTAGGGGAGGAAAACAAACGAAAAGTAAATATCAAAACAAACCGTCCGTTGAAGTAAAGCACGGGGTTAATGACCAAAATTTAAATTTGAAGCTAAACTGACAGTTGATGTATGAGGGTGACGAGATATTACGTGAAATATACAGAAGAAGAAACATCTAAGTCTATAATAGAAAATAATTGAGAGTGAGAAATCGGCCCTTTGTCGCTATTTACTAGGTTCCTTCTGAGTTTGTATATGTATAAACTTTCATAAGCGTCAAGTAAATGATTATCTGTTTGTTTAATGAGTTGTAGGTTGTGTTCCGATGTTTCGTGTTCTGTGTCGAGTAAGTGTAGTGCGATACTGGATTTTTCAGGTCGATCTCAACCCAAACCCAACCCCAACGCCGGCTCTAGCTTCTAAACGGTTGTTCTGATCCAAACATAGCCACATTTTCAGCCCAACCCTAGCGTCAATACGGTCAACCCAACCCTAGCGTCAATACGGTTGGTCTGATCGAAAAATAGACACGTTTTTTAGGTAGGTAACTAAACAATATATTAAAAAACCGCTTGTTTTTTCACACATTAGTTTAGTATTTACAAGCCGTCAAATTTGGAAATTTTTTCTGAGCATTTGAAGGTGGAAAAAATTCGATTTTGGCCTTAAAAACGGATCAAACGTAAATAATTCTATACTAAGAACTTTTTAAAACCAAGATGCACACCATTGGTCAACTCTCAAAGCACTCACTGCATGATGTAAAAATTATTCAGATTCATCGTATAAAGGAAATGCCGAAAAATCTCGGAAAATTTAAAGATTATTGGATATGTTTTCCTTCTTAGATTAAAAAACGAAGCACCCCAATTCTCCTAGTTAAAATGAAAATGTATTTCGAACAAATAAATACACTTACAAAAGGACGTCTACTAATTCCTTATATGATTGAAGGTCGAAAAAAGTGCGATTTTTGCCTCGTTGGCTAGGTTGTCAAAAACTTATCAAATGAAGATAATATCATTAAAACAGAGAACCCATCGTCACCAAGATGATGCACTGAGTGCATGATTCAGATTCATTGCAGGAAGGAAATCGCGAAAAATAACTGAGTGCGATACGAGGAATAGAATTCTATACTCAAGGAAAAATAGGGACTTTATCACGGTATTCAGGTTCTAGCTTCTAAACGGTTGATCTGATCCAAAACTTTTTAAGGTAGACAACAAAATGATCTAAACAATAAATAAAAAACCGCTCTCGAAACCAAGATGCACACAATTGATCATCTCTTGATGCACTGTGTGCATGACGTAAGAATTAATCAGATTCATCGTGTAAAGGAAGTCCCTGAAAAATCTCGAAAAATTTTAAGATGATTGGATATGTAGTAGATAAAAAACCGAAAAGCGCACTTTCTTCACGATACAAAAGGAAATTTATTTTAATCATATAAAAATACCTACAATAGGACGTCCTAATAGTCTTTATGATACACACGATTGAAATTCGAAAAAAGTACGAATTTTGCCTCGTTTTCGGAGTCAAAAGCCTATCAAGCGTAATATCATTAAAACAAAGAACCTGTCGCAACCAAGATGCAACATTTTGGTCATATGTCGATGCACTGAGTGCATGAAGTATGTAATTCATAAGATTCATTGCATGAAGGAAATCGCGAAAAATAACTCATTGCGATACGAAGAATATAATAATTCTATACGTACGTCAAAATATCGATAAAAATATCGTGTATTCGCAGTTTTCAGTCACCAGCTTCTAAACGGTTGTCCTGATCCAAAAATAGCCACATTTTCAGGTAGGCAACAATTCGTTCTAAACAATAAACTTGCTTGTTTCTCCGTCCATTAGGTTAGTAGTTATGAGTCATCGATTTCGGAAATTTTTTACAGTCTAACGAGAACAGTAAAGAGGCCAGTTTCAAAAAATAGCAGTAATGTAAGTTGGAATATACCTAAGAAAGCGAGCTGTAATGAGAATACACTTTCCGAGAATACGCTCATTGATAAATCCTTTTATGTCGTGGTAGTAAACTGCCGTAGCTTAAGGAATAAAGTAGCAGACTTCTACCATCTAATTGAAACTACTGACGCAGACTTAATCATAGGGACGGAAAGTTGGTTGTGTAACGAAATCGCAGATAATGAAGTATTCCCGAAAAATTTCACAGTTTATAGAAAAGATAGAGTGGAAAGGACCGGGGGAGGAGTTTTTATTGCAGTGAAGGATTGTTACATTAGTAGGAGGGAGTCATTTTCCGACGACCAGGTAGAAAGCGTATGGTGCTCCATTCAAAATACTAAAGCAAAAACAATCTATGTGTGCGCATATTACAGACCACCAGATACCCATGTAAGCTCAATATTAGGACTTGAAAGTCAACGCAGTAAGTTAACCACTCAAAAGAACGACTGTCATATTATAATCGGTGGGGATTTCAATCTCCCGTCCATAGACTGGGACACTTACAGTTTAATCACTGGGGGGAAAGACAAAGACCTTTGTGAGTCACTCCTGTATACATTCACATCTCACTCACTACATCAATTAGTCACTGCTCCAACTAGAGGGAAAAATACACTTGATCTTTTAGCGACAAATATTCCACACATGATTGTAAACATAGGTACGGAATAAGCGACCAAAGATAGTTAAAGCTAATTTTTCCGTGAGCATGATCAAGAAACATAATCCACAAAGAAAAATCTACTTGTTTAATAAGGCTGACTACGAAGGTATGAAACGAGAGTTGCAAAAGTCATTTACTAATTTTCAAAAAATAAGTATCAACAGTAACACTGAGGTTTTGTGGAATACTTTCCTCAACGTTACACGATCAGTAGTTAGCAAATACATACCAAGTAAATACTGGGAGAACAATTGAACGATAATCCCAAGGCATTTTGGTCGTATGTAAGGAAATAAATCAACAGTACACACGCTTAAGAATATCAAAGGGGAAAAGCTAACCAACAGTCTACAAAAAGCCAATTCGTTAAAGTCATTCTTCAAAAGCATTTTCAGTACTTATACACCACATCTTTTCGATCCGAAGTCAGTTCGTTCCCAAACATGTATGCCTGAAATTATTATAAATGTTCGCGGCATAGAACATATCAAAAAATCTAAATTTCGCGGCTAAAAAATATCAACCCCGACAAATCCCCCGGTGCAGATCAAATACCTGCTCGCGTATATAAAACATACGTATAAAAAATCAGACATAGCGCCTTACTTAGAATTAATATTTACCAAATCTTTAGTAGATCACGAAGTGCCTAAGGACTGGAGAGTAGCAAATGTCAAACCTATATTCAAAAGCGGCGACAGGGAAGACCCTAGTAACTATAGGCCTATTTCTCTCACATCCATTTCCTGTAAGGTATTTGAACACATAATCCATTATGAGTCATTTAGCTAGGGAGGAATTATTAATAAAAAACCAACACGGATTTCGAAAGGGTAGATCTTGCGAAACCCAATTGGCCCTCTTCGTTCATGACATCTTGCTCTCGGGTGAAAATAATGTTCAAGTTGACGTGATATTCCTCGATTTCAAGAAAGCTTTCGATAAGGTACCTCACGTTAAGTTGCTCTCAAAACTAGAAGCATATGGAATAGATAAAAACATTACTAGTTGGATTAATCAATTCTTACATGGGTGGGAACAAAGGGTTGTCATAGACGGTATCATGTCAAACAAAGTTAGCGTTACATCGGGTGTTCCTCAGGGAAGTGTAATTGGCCCACTTTTATTTCTCTTGTACATAAATGATATTAGCAAGGTCGTTAAAAGTAAGCTTAGACTCTTCGCAGACGACGTGGTTGCGACAATTGCGAAGATAGCGACTCGTTAACAATCGACCTACTTGCTATTCATGCTTGGTGCGAAAAGTGGCAGATGGAACTAAACATAAAAAAGTGCGTAGCAGTCAGCTTTTGGAAAAAGAAAAATAGGCCAGGTAGGGCTTACAGAATTAAAAATACTGAAATCATTCACGCCGAGGCTGTTAAGTACTTAGGGGTCACAATTACTCACGACCTATCTTGGGGAAAACATATTTGGGAAATATGCGGTCAAGCATATAGGAAGCTAGGCTTTATCAAGAGAGTACTCGGAAAATGTGATGAGAAAGTGAAAGAACGTTGTTATTTTTCAATCGTTAGGCCTCATCTGGAATATGCTGTTAGGATCCATACGAAACGGGGTTGATATCAGAGTCAGATCGCGTACAGCGAAGAGGAGCTAGGTTTGTGAAACGATGCTACGATAAGTTGGCTAGTGTGTCTGGACTGTTAGAAGAATTAGGATAGAAACCGCTATCACAGCGTAGATTAAATTATAGGCTTAACCTCCTAAATAAATTTCAGGAAAATCATTTTACTGACGACGTAAAAAACATACTATTAACCCCTTCACACTACGGCAGATTAGATCGCGCCAATAAAATTAGAGAGCTAGATTGTAGAACCGATAGGTATAAAATGTCATTTTTTCCGCGTACCATTCGGGACCATAACTGCTGGGATCGTCGTCGTGAATAGTTCGAGTATTGACAATAGGCAGGCAGTAAATCTTTCTCATTATATTCTCTACTCGTTCTCTCTCTCTTCTCGTCTCCAATAGCCGTAAAAATGGCACTACTCGTCAAACATGCAACCACACAACACTTACCGTGTTGGTTTGCGGGAAAGGGGATTCCACAGCAGGGACTTACCACAGCCTCTCTACCCTCCTGTGATGGTTTTCGGGAATGTTACTTCCTCGCCAGTGACCACCACACACACTCAACCCAGTTGGGATCCTTTTCGAGGGCTAATGGGACCCTGATCTGGATGCATGGTCCCTACCACAATCACAAGCACTCAAATCTCTCACTCACACACACAGACGGGCCCAACTTCTGGGAGAAATCGCTCAAAAAGAGCGTGGTCAAAATATAACCACAAAGACAAACGAGGGTGAGCGTCGGATACGCGTATTTCCGCCACAAGGTGGCCCCCTTCAGCGAGCTGAAGGGAAAAGCACTAGCAACACGAGGTTGTAAGTGAACAAAAGGGGAGGACAGCCTGGAATCAATACTGAGGGGGCAAAAGGGGGGAGAGGGTACGGAAACCAATGACCAATTGGTGTTGAAGAGAGCAAAAAGCATTGGTGGATAGCTGAGAAGGGGGGAGGGTGGTGAAGAGAAGTGTAGGGCGGGGGAAGGGAAGAGAGAAACGGGGGTTGGCGAGTGAATGCAAGTGGCCGTTGTAATAGGGGGGGGGGAGTCAAACTGATTGTTGAAGTAGGGGAGGGAGGGAGGTAGGGGAGGAAAACAAACGAAAAGTAAATATCAAAACAAACCGTCCGTTGAAGTAAAGCACGGGGATAATGACCAAAATTTAAATTTGAAGCTAAACTGACAGTTGATGTATGAGGGTGACGAGATATTACGTGAAATATACAGAAGAAGAAACATCTAAGTCTATAATAGAAAATAATTGAGAGTGAGAAATCGGCCCTTTGTCGCTATTTACTAGGTTCCTTCTGAGTTTGTATATGTATAAACTTTCATAAGCGTCAAGTAAATGATTATCTGTTTGTTTAATGAGTTGTAGGTTGTGTTCCGATGTTTCGTGTTCTGTGTCGAGTAAGTGTAGTGCGATACTGGATTTTTCAGGTCGATCTCAACCCAAACCCAACCCCAACGCCGGCTCTAGCTTCTAAACGGTTGTTCTGATCCAAACATAGCCACATTTTCAGCCCAACCCTAGCGTCAATACGGTCAACCCAACCCTAGCGTCAATACGGTTGGTCTGATCGAAAAATAGACACGTTTTTTAGGTAGGTAACTAAACAATATATTAAAAAACCGCTTGTTTTTTCACACATTAGTTTAGTATTTACAAGCCGTCAAATTTGGAAATTTTTTCTGAGCATTTGAAGGTGGAAAAAATTCGATTTTGGCCTTAAAAACGGATCAAACGTAAATAATTCTATACTAAGAACTTTTTAAAACCAAGATGCACACCATTGGTCAACTCTCAAAGCACTCACTGCATGATGTAAAAATTATTCAGATTCATCGTATAAAGGAAATGCCGAAAAATCTCGGAAAATTTAAAGATTATTGGATATGTTTTCCTTCTTAGATTAAAAAACGAAGCACCCCAATTCTCCTAGTTAAAATGAAAATGTATTTCGAACAAATAAATACACTTACAAAAGGACGTCTACTAATTCCTTATATGATTGAAGGTCGAAAAAAGTGCGATTTTTGCCTCGTTGGCTAGGTTGTCAAAAACTTATCAAATGAAGATAATATCATTAAAACAGAGAACCCATCGTCACCAAGATGATGCACTGAGTGCATGATTCAGATTCATTGCAGGAAGGAAATCGCGAAAAATAACTGAGTGCGATACGAGGAATAGAATTCTATACTCAAGGAAAAATAGGGACTTTATCACGGTATTCAGGTTCTAGCTTCTAAACGGTTGATCTGATCCAAAACTTTTTAAGGTAGACAACAAAATGATCTAAACAATAAATAAAAAACCGCTCTCGAAACCAAGATGCACACAATTGATCATCTCTTGATGCACTGTGTGCATGACGTAAGAATTAATCAGATTCATCGTGTAAAGGAAGTCCCTGAAAAATCTCGAAAAATTTTAAGATGATTGGATATGTAGTAGATAAAAAACCGAAAAGCGCACTTTCTTCACGATACAAAAGGAAATTTATTTTAATCATATAAAAATACCTACAATAGGACGTCCTAATAGTCTTTATGATACACACGATTGAAATTCGAAAAAAGTACGAATTTTGCCTCGTTTTCGGAGTCAAAAGCCTATCAAGCGTAATATCATTAAAACAAAGAACCTGTCGCAACCAAGATGCAACATTTTGGTCATATGTCGATGCACTGAGTGCATGAAGTATGTAATTCATAAGATTCATTGCATGAAGGAAATCGCGAAAAATAACTCATTGCGATACGAAGAATATAATAATTCTATACGTACGTCAAAATATCGATAAAAATATCGTGTATTCGCAGTTTTCAGTCACCAGCTTCTAAACGGTTGTCCTGATCCAAAAATAGCCACATTTTCAGGTAGGCAACAATTCGTTCTAAACAATAAACTTGCTTGTTTCTCCGTCCATTAGGTTAGTAGTTATGAGTCATCGATTTCGGAAATTTTTTACAGTCTAACGAGAACAGTAAAGAGGCCAGTTTCAAAAAATAGCAGTAATGTAAGTTGGAATATACCTAAGAAAGCGAGCTGTAATGAGAATACACTTTCCGAGAATACGCTCATTGATAAATCCTTTTATGTCGTGGTAGTAAACTGCCGTAGCTTAAGGAATAAAGTAGCAGACTTCTACCATCTAATTGAAACTACTGACGCAGACTTAATCATAGGGACGGAAAGTTGGTTGTGTAACGAAATCGCAGATAATGAAGTATTCCCGAAAAATTTCACAGTTTATAGAAAAGATAGAGTGGAAAGGACCGGGGGAGGAGTTTTTATTGCAGTGAAGGATTGTTACATTAGTAGGAGGGAGTCATTTTCCGACGACCAGGTAGAAAGCGTATGGTGCTCCATTCAAAATACTAAAGCAAAAACAATCTATGTGTGCGCATATTACAGACCACCAGATACCCATGTAAGCTCAATATTAGGACTTGAAAGTCAACGCAGTAAGTTAACCACTCAAAAGAACGACTGTCATATTATAATCGGTGGGGATTTCAATCTCCCGTCCATAGACTGGGACACTTACAGTTTAATCACTGGGGGGAAAGACAAAGACCTTTGTGAGTCACTCCTGTATACATTCACATCTCACTCACTACATCAATTAGTCACTGCTCCAACTAGAGGGAAAAATACACTTGATCTTTTAGCGACAAATATTCCACACATGATTGTAAACATAGGTACGGAATAAGCGACCAAAGATAGTTAAAGCTAATTTTTCCGTGAGCATGATCAAGAAACATAATCCACAAAGAAAAATCTACTTGTTTAATAAGGCTGACTACGAAGGTATGAAACGAGAGTTGCAAAAGTCATTTACTAATTTTCAAAAAATAAGTATCAACAGTAACACTGAGGTTTTGTGGAATACTTTCCTCAACGTTACACGATCAGTAGTTAGCAAATACATACCAAGTAAATACTGGGAGAACAATTGAACGATAATCCCAAGGCATTTTGGTCGTATGTAAGGAAATAAATCAACAGTACACACGCTTAAGAATATCAAAGGGGAAAAGCTAACCAACAGTCTACAAAAAGCCAATTCGTTAAAGTCATTCTTCAAAAGCATTTTCAGTACTTATACACCACATCTTTTCGATCCGAAGTCAGTTCGTTCCCAAACATGTATGCCTGAAATTATTATAAATGTTCGCGGCATAGAACATATCAAAAAATCTAAATTTCGCGGCTAAAAAATATCAACCCCGACAAATCCCCCGGTGCAGATCAAATACCTGCTCGCGTATATAAAACATACGTATAAAAAATCAGACATAGCGCCTTACTTAGAATTAATATTTACCAAATCTTTAGTAGATCACGAAGTGCCTAAGGACTGGAGAGTAGCAAATGTCAAACCTATATTCAAAAGCGGCGACAGGGAAGACCCTAGTAACTATAGGCCTATTTCTCTCACATCCATTTCCTGTAAGGTATTTGAACACATAATCCATTATGAGTCATTTAGCTAGGGAGGAATTATTAATAAAAAACCAACACGGATTTCGAAAGGGTAGATCTTGCGAAACCCAATTGGCCCTCTTCGTTCATGACATCTTGCTCTCGGGTGAAAATAATGTTCAAGTTGACGTGATATTCCTCGATTTCAAGAAAGCTTTCGATAAGGTACCTCACGTTAAGTTGCTCTCAAAACTAGAAGCATATGGAATAGATAAAAACATTACTAGTTGGATTAATCAATTCTTACATGGGTGGGAACAAAGGGTTGTCATAGACGGTATCATGTCAAACAAAGTTAGCGTTACATCGGGTGTTCCTCAGGGAAGTGTAATTGGCCCACTTTTATTTCTCTTGTACATAAATGATATTAGCAAGGTCGTTAAAAGTAAGCTTAGACTCTTCGCAGACGACGTGGTTGCGACAATTGCGAAGATAGCGACTCGTTAACAATCGACCTACTTGCTATTCATGCTTGGTGCGAAAAGTGGCAGATGGAACTAAACATAAAAAAGTGCGTAGCAGTCAGCTTTTGGAAAAAGAAAAATAGGCCAGGTAGGGCTTACAGAATTAAAAATACTGAAATCATTCACGCCGAGGCTGTTAAGTACTTAGGGGTCACAATTACTCACGACCTATCTTGGGGAAAACATATTTGGGAAATATGCGGTCAAGCATATAGGAAGCTAGGCTTTATCAAGAGAGTACTCGGAAAATGTGATGAGAAAGTGAAAGAACGTTGTTATTTTTCAATCGTTAGGCCTCATCTGGAATATGCTGTTAGGATCCATACGAAACGGGGTTGATATCAGAGTCAGATCGCGTACAGCGAAGAGGAGCTAGGTTTGTGAAACGATGCTACGATAAGTTGGCTAGTGTGTCTGGACTGTTAGAAGAATTAGGATAGAAACCGCTATCACAGCGTAGATTAAATTATAGGCTTAACCTCCTAAATAAATTTCAGGAAAATCATTTTACTGACGACGTAAAAAACATACTATTAACCCCTTCACACTACGGCAGATTAGATCGCGCCAATAAAATTAGAGAGCTAGATTGTAGAACCGATAGGTATAAAATGTCATTTTTTCCGCGTACCATTCGGGACCATAACTGCTGGGATCGTCGTCGTGAATAGTTCGAGTATTGACAATAGGCAGGCAGTAAATCTTTCTCATTATATTCTCTACTCGTTCTCTCTCTCTTCTCGTCTCCAATAGCCGGAAAAATGGCACTACTCGTCAAACATGCAACCACACAACACTTACCGTGTTGGTTTGCGGGAAAGGGGATTCCACAGCAGGGACTTACCACAGCCTCTCTACCCTCCTGTGATGGTTTTCGGGAATGTTACTTCCTCGCCAGTGACCACCACACACACTCAACCCAGTTGGGATCCTTTTCGAGGGCTAATGGGACCCTGATCTGGATGCATGGTCCCTACCACAATCACAAGCACTCAAATCTCTCACTCACACACACAGACGGGCCCAACTTCTGGGAGAAATCGCTCAAAAAGAGCGTGGTCAAAATATAACCACAAAGACAAACGAGGGTGAGCGTCGGATACGCGTATTTCCGCCACAAGGTGGCCCCCTTCAGCGAGCTGAAGGGAAAAGCACTAGCAACACGAGGTTGTAAGTGAACAAAAGGGGAGGACAGCCTGGAATCAATACTGAGGGGGCAAAAGGGGGGAGAGGGTACGGAAACCAATGACCAATTGGTGTTGAAGAGAGCAAAAAGCATTGGTGGATAGCTGAGAAGGGGGGAGGGTGGTGAAGAGAAGTGTAGGGCGGGGGAAGGGAAGAGAGAAACGGGGGTTGGCGAGTGAATGCAAGTGGCCGTTGTAATAGGGGGGGGGGAGTCAAACTGATTGTTGAAGTAGGGGAGGGAGGGAGGTAGGGGAGGAAAACAAACGAAAAGTAAATATCAAAACAAACCGTCCGTTGAAGTAAAGCACGGGGATAATGACCAAAATTTAAATTTGAAGCTAAACTGACAGTTGATGTATGAGGGTGACGAGATATTACGTGAAATATACAGAAGAAGAAACATCTAAGTCTATAATAGAAAATAATTGAGAGTGAGAAATCGGCCCTTTGTCGCTATTTACTAGGTTCCTTCTGAGTTTGTATATGTATAAACTTTCATAAGCGTCAAGTAAATGATTATCTGTTTGTTTAATGAGTTGTAGGTTGTGTTCCGATGTTTCGTGTTCTGTGTCGAGTAAGTGTAGTGCGATACTGGATTTTTCAGGTCGATCTCAACCCAAACCCAACCCCAACGCCGGCTCTAGCTTCTAAACGGTTGTTCTGATCCAAACATAGCCACATTTTCAGCCCAACCCTAGCGTCAATACGGTCAACCCAACCCTAGCGTCAATACGGTTGGTCTGATCGAAAAATAGACACGTTTTTTAGGTAGGTAACTAAACAATATATTAAAAAACCGCTTGTTTTTTCACACATTAGTTTAGTATTTACAAGCCGTCAAATTTGGAAATTTTTTCTGAGCATTTGAAGGTGGAAAAAATTCGATTTTGGCCTTAAAAACGGATCAAACGTAAATAATTCTATACTAAGAACTTTTTAAAACCAAGATGCACACCATTGGTCAACTCTCAAAGCACTCACTGCATGATGTAAAAATTATTCAGATTCATCGTATAAAGGAAATGCCGAAAAATCTCGGAAAATTTAAAGATTATTGGATATGTTTTCCTTCTTAGATTAAAAAACGAAGCACCCCAATTCTCCTAGTTAAAATGAAAATGTATTTCGAACAAATAAATACACTTACAAAAGGACGTCTACTAATTCCTTATATGATTGAAGGTCGAAAAAAGTGCGATTTTTGCCTCGTTGGCTAGGTTGTCAAAAACTTATCAAATGAAGATAATATCATTAAAACAGAGAACCCATCGTCACCAAGATGATGCACTGAGTGCATGATTCAGATTCATTGCAGGAAGGAAATCGCGAAAAATAACTGAGTGCGATACGAGGAATAGAATTCTATACTCAAGGAAAAATAGGGACTTTATCACGGTATTCAGGTTCTAGCTTCTAAACGGTTGATCTGATCCAAAACTTTTTAAGGTAGACAACAAAATGATCTAAACAATAAATAAAAAACCGCTCTCGAAACCAAGATGCACACAATTGATCATCTCTTGATGCACTGTGTGCATGACGTAAGAATTAATCAGATTCATCGTGTAAAGGAAGTCCCTGAAAAATCTCGAAAAATTTTAAGATGATTGGATATGTAGTAGATAAAAAACCGAAAAGCGCACTTTCTTCACGATACAAAAGGAAATTTATTTTAATCATATAAAAATACCTACAATAGGACGTCCTAATAGTCTTTATGATACACACGATTGAAATTCGAAAAAAGTACGAATTTTGCCTCGTTTTCGGAGTCAAAAGCCTATCAAGCGTAATATCATTAAAACAAAGAACCTGTCGCAACCAAGATGCAACATTTTGGTCATATGTCGATGCACTGAGTGCATGAAGTATGTAATTCATAAGATTCATTGCATGAAGGAAATCGCGAAAAATAACTCATTGCGATACGAAGAATATAATAATTCTATACGTACGTCAAAATATCGATAAAAATATCGTGTATTCGCAGTTTTCAGTCACCAGCTTCTAAACGGTTGTCCTGATCCAAAAATAGCCACATTTTCAGGTAGGCAACAATTCGTTCTAAACAATAAACTTGCTTGTTTCTCCGTCCATTAGGTTAGTAGTTATGAGTCATCGATTTCGGAAATTTTTTACAGTCTAACGAGAACAGTAAAGAGGCCAGTTTCAAAAAATAGCAGTAATGTAAGTTGGAATATACCTAAGAAAGCGAGCTGTAATGAGAATACACTTTCCGAGAATACGCTCATTGATAAATCCTTTTATGTCGTGGTAGTAAACTGCCGTAGCTTAAGGAATAAAGTAGCAGACTTCTACCATCTAATTGAAACTACTGACGCAGACTTAATCATAGGGACGGAAAGTTGGTTGTGTAACGAAATCGCAGATAATGAAGTATTCCCGAAAAATTTCACAGTTTATAGAAAAGATAGAGTGGAAAGGACCGGGGGAGGAGTTTTTATTGCAGTGAAGGATTGTTACATTAGTAGGAGGGAGTCATTTTCCGACGACCAGGTAGAAAGCGTATGGTGCTCCATTCAAAATACTAAAGCAAAAACAATCTATGTGTGCGCATATTACAGACCACCAGATACCCATGTAAGCTCAATATTAGGACTTGAAAGTCAACGCAGTAAGTTAACCACTCAAAAGAACGACTGTCATATTATAATCGGTGGGGATTTCAATCTCCCGTCCATAGACTGGGACACTTACAGTTTAATCACTGGGGGGAAAGACAAAGACCTTTGTGAGTCACTCCTGTATACATTCACATCTCACTCACTACATCAATTAGTCACTGCTCCAACTAGAGGGAAAAATACACTTGATCTTTTAGCGACAAATATTCCACACATGATTGTAAACATAGGTACGGAATAAGCGACCAAAGATAGTTAAAGCTAATTTTTCCGTGAGCATGATCAAGAAACATAATCCACAAAGAAAAATCTACTTGTTTAATAAGGCTGACTACGAAGGTATGAAACGAGAGTTGCAAAAGTCATTTACTAATTTTCAAAAAATAAGTATCAACAGTAACACTGAGGTTTTGTGGAATACTTTCCTCAACGTTACACGATCAGTAGTTAGCAAATACATACCAAGTAAATACTGGGAGAACAATTGAACGATAATCCCAAGGCATTTTGGTCGTATGTAAGGAAATAAATCAACAGTACACACGCTTAAGAATATCAAAGGGGAAAAGCTAACCAACAGTCTACAAAAAGCCAATTCGTTAAAGTCATTCTTCAAAAGCATTTTCAGTACTTATACACCACATCTTTTCGATCCGAAGTCAGTTCGTTCCCAAACATGTATGCCTGAAATTATTATAAATGTTCGCGGCATAGAACATATCAAAAAATCTAAATTTCGCGGCTAAAAAATATCAACCCCGACAAATCCCCCGGTGCAGATCAAATACCTGCTCGCGTATATAAAACATACGTATAAAAAATCAGACATAGCGCCTTACTTAGAATTAATATTTACCAAATCTTTAGTAGATCACGAAGTGCCTAAGGACTGGAGAGTAGCAAATGTCAAACCTATATTCAAAAGCGGCGACAGGGAAGACCCTAGTAACTATAGGCCTATTTCTCTCACATCCATTTCCTGTAAGGTATTTGAACACATAATCCATTATGAGTCATTTAGCTAGGGAGGAATTATTAATAAAAAACCAACACGGATTTCGAAAGGGTAGATCTTGCGAAACCCAATTGGCCCTCTTCGTTCATGACATCTTGCTCTCGGGTGAAAATAATGTTCAAGTTGACGTGATATTCCTCGATTTCAAGAAAGCTTTCGATAAGGTACCTCACGTTAAGTTGCTCTCAAAACTAGAAGCATATGGAATAGATAAAAACATTACTAGTTGGATTAATCAATTCTTACATGGGTGGGAACAAAGGGTTGTCATAGACGGTATCATGTCAAACAAAGTTAGCGTTACATCGGGTGTTCCTCAGGGAAGTGTAATTGGCCCACTTTTATTTCTCTTGTACATAAATGATATTAGCAAGGTCGTTAAAAGTAAGCTTAGACTCTTCGCAGACGACGTGGTTGCGACAATTGCGAAGATAGCGACTCGTTAACAATCGACCTACTTGCTATTCATGCTTGGTGCGAAAAGTGGCAGATGGAACTAAACATAAAAAAGTGCGTAGCAGTCAGCTTTTGGAAAAAGAAAAATAGGCCAGGTAGGGCTTACAGAATTAAAAATACTGAAATCATTCACGCCGAGGCTGTTAAGTACTTAGGGGTCACAATTACTCACGACCTATCTTGGGGAAAACATATTTGGGAAATATGCGGTCAAGCATATAGGAAGCTAGGCTTTATCAAGAGAGTACTCGGAAAATGTGATGAGAAAGTGAAAGAACGTTGTTATTTTTCAATCGTTAGGCCTCATCTGGAATATGCTGTTAGGATCCATACGAAACGGGGTTGATATCAGAGTCAGATCGCGTACAGCGAAGAGGAGCTAGGTTTGTGAAACGATGCTACGATAAGTTGGCTAGTGTGTCTGGACTGTTAGAAGAATTAGGATAGAAACCGCTATCACAGCGTAGATTAAATTATAGGCTTAACCTCCTAAATAAATTTCAGGAAAATCATTTTACTGACGACGTAAAAAACATACTATTAACCCCTTCACACTACGGCAGATTAGATCGCGCCAATAAAATTAGAGAGCTAGATTGTAGAACCGATAGGTATAAAATGTCATTTTTTCCGCGTACCATTCGGGACCATAACTGCTGGGATCGTCGTCGTGAATAGTTCGAGTATTGACAATAGGCAGGCAGTAAATCTTTCTCATTATATTCTCTACTCGTTCTCTCTCTCTTCTCGTCTCCAATAGCCGTAAAAATGGCACTACTCGTCAAACATGCAACCACACAACACTTACCGTGTTGGTTTGCGGGAAAGGGGATTCCACAGCAGGGACTTACCACAGCCTCTCTACCCTCCTGTGATGGTTTTCGGGAATGTTACTTCCTCGCCAGTGACCACCACACACACTCAACCCAGTTGGGATCCTTTTCGAGGGCTAATGGGACCCTGATCTGGATGCATGGTCCCTACCACAATCACAAGCACTCAAATCTCTCACTCACACACACAGACGGGCCCAACTTCTGGGAGAAATCGCTCAAAAAGAGCGTGGTCAAAATATAACCACAAAGACAAACGAGGGTGAGCGTCGGATACGCGTATTTCCGCCACAAGGTGGCCCCCTTCAGCGAGCTGAAGGGAAAAGCACTAGCAACACGAGGTTGTAAGTGAACAAAAGGGGAGGACAGCCTGGAATCAATACTGAGGGGGCAAAAGGGGGGAGAGGGTACGGAAACCAATGACCAATTGGTGTTGAAGAGAGCAAAAAGCATTGGTGGATAGCTGAGAAGGGGGGAGGGTGGTGAAGAGAAGTGTAGGGCGGGGGAAGGGAAGAGAGAAACGGGGGTTGGCGAGTGAATGCAAGTGGCCGTTGTAATAGGGGGGGGGGAGTCAAACTGATTGTTGAAGTAGGGGAGGGAGGGAGGTAGGGGAGGAAAACAAACGAAAAGTAAATATCAAAACAAACCGTCCGTTGAAGTAAAGCACGGGGATAATGACCAAAATTTAAATTTGAAGCTAAACTGACAGTTGATGTATGAGGGTGACGAGATATTACGTGAAATATACAGAAGAAGAAACATCTAAGTCTATAATAGAAAATAATTGAGAGTGAGAAATCGGCCCTTTGTCGCTATTTACTAGGTTCCTTCTGAGTTTGTATATGTATAAACTTTCATAAGCGTCAAGTAAATGATTATCTGTTTGTTTAATGAGTTGTAGGTTGTGTTCCGATGTTTCGTGTTCTGTGTCGAGTAAGTGTAGTGCGATACTGGATTTTTCAGGTCGATCTCAACCCAAACCCAACCCCAACGCCGGCTCTAGCTTCTAAACGGTTGTTCTGATCCAAACATAGCCACATTTTCAGCCCAACCCTAGCGTCAATACGGTCAACCCAACCCTAGCGTCAATACGGTTGGTCTGATCGAAAAATAGACACGTTTTTTAGGTAGGTAACTAAACAATATATTAAAAAACCGCTTGTTTTTTCACACATTAGTTTAGTATTTACAAGCCGTCAAATTTGGAAATTTTTTCTGAGCATTTGAAGGTGGAAAAAATTCGATTTTGGCCTTAAAAACGGATCAAACGTAAATAATTCTATACTAAGAACTTTTTAAAACCAAGATGCACACCATTGGTCAACTCTCAAAGCACTCACTGCATGATGTAAAAATTATTCAGATTCATCGTATAAAGGAAATGCCGAAAAATCTCGGAAAATTTAAAGATTATTGGATATGTTTTCCTTCTTAGATTAAAAAACGAAGCACCCCAATTCTCCTAGTTAAAATGAAAATGTATTTCGAACAAATAAATACACTTACAAAAGGACGTCTACTAATTCCTTATATGATTGAAGGTCGAAAAAAGTGCGATTTTTGCCTCGTTGGCTAGGTTGTCAAAAACTTATCAAATGAAGATAATATCATTAAAACAGAGAACCCATCGTCACCAAGATGATGCACTGAGTGCATGATTCAGATTCATTGCAGGAAGGAAATCGCGAAAAATAACTGAGTGCGATACGAGGAATAGAATTCTATACTCAAGGAAAAATAGGGACTTTATCACGGTATTCAGGTTCTAGCTTCTAAACGGTTGATCTGATCCAAAACTTTTTAAGGTAGACAACAAAATGATCTAAACAATAAATAAAAAACCGCTCTCGAAACCAAGATGCACACAATTGATCATCTCTTGATGCACTGTGTGCATGACGTAAGAATTAATCAGATTCATCGTGTAAAGGAAGTCCCTGAAAAATCTCGAAAAATTTTAAGATGATTGGATATGTAGTAGATAAAAAACCGAAAAGCGCACTTTCTTCACGATACAAAAGGAAATTTATTTTAATCATATAAAAATACCTACAATAGGACGTCCTAATAGTCTTTATGATACACACGATTGAAATTCGAAAAAAGTACGAATTTTGCCTCGTTTTCGGAGTCAAAAGCCTATCAAGCGTAATATCATTAAAACAAAGAACCTGTCGCAACCAAGATGCAACATTTTGGTCATATGTCGATGCACTGAGTGCATGAAGTATGTAATTCATAAGATTCATTGCATGAAGGAAATCGCGAAAAATAACTCATTGCGATACGAAGAATATAATAATTCTATACGTACGTCAAAATATCGATAAAAATATCGTGTATTCGCAGTTTTCAGTCACCAGCTTCTAAACGGTTGTCCTGATCCAAAAATAGCCACATTTTCAGGTAGGCAACAATTCGTTCTAAACAATAAACTTGCTTGTTTCTCCGTCCATTAGGTTAGTAGTTATGAGTCATCGATTTCGGAAATTTTTTACAGTCTAACGAGAACAGTAAAGAGGCCAGTTTCAAAAAATAGCAGTAATGTAAGTTGGAATATACCTAAGAAAGCGAGCTGTAATGAGAATACACTTTCCGAGAATACGCTCATTGATAAATCCTTTTATGTCGTGGTAGTAAACTGCCGTAGCTTAAGGAATAAAGTAGCAGACTTCTACCATCTAATTGAAACTACTGACGCAGACTTAATCATAGGGACGGAAAGTTGGTTGTGTAACGAAATCGCAGATAATGAAGTATTCCCGAAAAATTTCACAGTTTATAGAAAAGATAGAGTGGAAAGGACCGGGGGAGGAGTTTTTATTGCAGTGAAGGATTGTTACATTAGTAGGAGGGAGTCATTTTCCGACGACCAGGTAGAAAGCGTATGGTGCTCCATTCAAAATACTAAAGCAAAAACAATCTATGTGTGCGCATATTACAGACCACCAGATACCCATGTAAGCTCAATATTAGGACTTGAAAGTCAACGCAGTAAGTTAACCACTCAAAAGAACGACTGTCATATTATAATCGGTGGGGATTTCAATCTCCCGTCCATAGACTGGGACACTTACAGTTTAATCACTGGGGGGAAAGACAAAGACCTTTGTGAGTCACTCCTGTATACATTCACATCTCACTCACTACATCAATTAGTCACTGCTCCAACTAGAGGGAAAAATACACTTGATCTTTTAGCGACAAATATTCCACACATGATTGTAAACATAGGTACGGAATAAGCGACCAAAGATAGTTAAAGCTAATTTTTCCGTGAGCATGATCAAGAAACATAATCCACAAAGAAAAATCTACTTGTTTAATAAGGCTGACTACGAAGGTATGAAACGAGAGTTGCAAAAGTCATTTACTAATTTTCAAAAAATAAGTATCAACAGTAACACTGAGGTTTTGTGGAATACTTTCCTCAACGTTACACGATCAGTAGTTAGCAAATACATACCAAGTAAATACTGGGAGAACAATTGAACGATAATCCCAAGGCATTTTGGTCGTATGTAAGGAAATAAATCAACAGTACACACGCTTAAGAATATCAAAGGGGAAAAGCTAACCAACAGTCTACAAAAAGCCAATTCGTTAAACTCATTCTTCAAAAGCATTTTCAGTACTTATACACCACATCTTTTCGATCCGAAGTCAGTTCGTTCCCAAACATGTATGCCTGAAATTATTATAAATGTTCGCGGCATAGAACATATCAAAAAATCTAAATTTCGCGGCTAAAAAATATCAACCCCGACAAATCCCCCGGTGCAGATCAAATACCTGCTCGCGTATATAAAACATACGTATAAAAAATCAGACATAGCGCCTTACTTAGAATTAATATTTACCAAATCTTTAGTAGATCACGAAGTGCCTAAGGACTGGAGAGTAGCAAATGTCAAACCTATATTCAAAAGCGGCGACAGGGAAGACCCTAGTAACTATAGGCCTATTTCTCTCACATCCATTTCCTGTAAGGTATTTGAACACATAATCCATTATGAGTCATTTAGCTAGGGAGGAATTATTAATAAAAAACCAACACGGATTTCGAAAGGGTAGATCTTGCGAAACCCAATTGGCCCTCTTCGTTCATGACATCTTGCTCTCGGGTGAAAATAATGTTCAAGTTGACGTGATATTCCTCGATTTCAAGAAAGCTTTCGATAAGGTACCTCACGTTAAGTTGCTCTCAAAACTAGAAGCATATGGAATAGATAAAAACATTACTAGTTGGATTAATCAATTCTTACATGGGTGGGAACAAAGGGTTGTCATAGACGGTATCATGTCAAACAAAGTTAGCGTTACATCGGGTGTTCCTCAGGGAAGTGTAATTGGCCCACTTTTATTTCTCTTGTACATAAATGATATTAGCAAGGTCGTTAAAAGTAAGCTTAGACTCTTCGCAGACGACGTGGTTGCGAAAATTGCGAAGATAGCGACTCGTTAACAATCGACCTACTTGCTATTCATGCTTGGTGCGAAAAGTGGCAGATGGAACTAAACATAAAAAAGTGCGTAGCAGTCAGCTTTTGGAAAAAGAAAAATAGGCCAGGTAGGGCTTACAGAATTAAAAATACTGAAATCATTCACGCCGAGGCTGTTAAGTACTTAGGGGTCACAATTACTCACGACCTATCTTGGGGAAAACATATTTGGGAAATATGCGGTCAAGCATATAGGAAGCTAGGCTTTATCAAGAGAGTACTCGGAAAATGTGATGAGAAAGTGAAAGAACGTTGTTATTTTTCAATCGTTAGGCCTCATCTGGAATATGCTGTTAGGATCCATACGAAACGGGGTTGATATCAGAGTCAGATCGCGTACAGCGAAGAGGAGCTAGGTTTGTGAAACGATGCTACGATAAGTTGGCTAGTGTGTCTGGACTGTTAGAAGAATTAGGATAGAAACCGCTATCACAGCGTAGATTAAATTATAGGCTTAACCTCCTAAATAAATTTCAGGAAAATCATTTTACTGACGACGTAAAAAACATACTATTAACCCCTTCACACTACGGCAGATTAGATCGCGCCAATAAAATTAGAGAGCTAGATTGTAGAACCGATAGGTATAAAATGTCATTTTTTCCGCGTACCATTCGGGACCATAACTGCTGGGATCGTCGTCGTGAATAGTTCGAGTATTGACAATAGGCAGGCAGTAAATCTTTCTCATTATATTCTCTACTCGTTCTCTCTCTCTTCTCGTCTCCAATAGCCGTAAAAATGGCACTACTCGTCAAACATGCAACCACACAACACTTACCGTGTTGGTTTGCGGGAAAGGGGATTCCACAGCAGGGACTTACCACAGCCTCTCTACCCTCCTGTGATGGTTTTCGGGAATGTTACTTCCTCGCCAGTGACCACCACACACACTCAACCCAGTTGGGATCCTTTTCGAGGGCTAATGGGACCCTGATCTGGATGCATGGTCCCTACCACAATCACAAGCACTCAAACCTCTCACTCACACACACAGACGGGCCCAACTTCTGGGAGAAATCGCTCAAAAAGAGCGTGGTCAAAATATAACCACAAAGACAAACGAGGGTGAGCGTCGGATACGCGTATTTCCGCCACAAGGTGGCCCCCTTCAGCGAGCTGAAGGGAAAAGCACTAGCAACACGAGGTTGTAAGTGAACAAAAGGGGAGGACAGCCTGGAATCAATACTGAGGGGGCAAAAGGGGGGAGAGGGTACGGAAACCAATGACCAATTGGTGTTGAAGAGAGCAAAAAGCATTGGTGGATAGCTGAGAAGGGGGGAGGGTGGTGAAGAGAAGTGTAGGGCGGGGGAAGGGAAGAGAGAAACGGGGGTTGGCGAGTGAATGCAAGTGGCCGTTGTAATAGGGGGGGGGGAGTCAAACTGATTGTTGAAGTAGGGGAGGGAGGGAGGTAGGGGAGGAAAACAAACGAAAAGTAAATATCAAAACAAACCGTCCGTTGAAGTAAAGCACGGGGATAATGACCAAAATTTAAATTTGAAGCTAAACTGACAGTTGATGTATGAGGGTGACGAGATATTACGTGAAATATACAGAAGAAGAAACATCTAAGTCTATAATAGAAAATAATTGAGAGTGAGAAATCGGCCCTTTGTCGCTATTTACTAGGTTCCTTCTGAGTTTGTATATGTATAAACTTTCATAAGCGTCAAGTAAATGATTATCTGTTTGTTTAATGAGTTGTAGGTTGTGTTCCGATGTTTCGTGTTCTGTGTCGAGTAAGTGTAGTGCGATACTGGATTTTTCAGGTCGATCTCAACCCAAACCCAACCCCAACGCCGGCTCTAGCTTCTAAACGGTTGTTCTGATCCAAACATAGCCACATTTTCAGCCCAACCCTAGCCTCAATACGGTCAACCCAACCCTAGCGTCAATACGGTTGGTCTGATCGAAAAATAGACACGTTTTTTAGGTAGGTAACTAAACAATATATTAAAAAACCGCTTGTTTTTTCACACATTAGTTTAGTATTTACAAGCCGTCAAATTTGGAAATTTTTTCTGAGCATTTGAAGGTGGAAAAAATTCGATTTTGGCCTTAAAAACGGATCAAACGTAAATAATTCTATACTAAGAACTTTTTAAAACCAAGATGCACACCATTGGTCAACTCTCAAAGCACTCACTGCATGATGTAAAAATTATTCAGATTCATCGTATAAAGGAAATGCCGAAAAATCTCGGAAAATTTAAAGATTATTGGATATGTTTTCCTTCTTAGATTAAAAAACGAAGCACCCCAATTCTCCTAGTTAAAATGAAAATGTATTTCGAACAAATAAATACACTTACAAAAGGACGTCTACTAATTCCTTATATGATTGAAGGTCGAAAAAAGTGCGATTTTTGCCTCGTTGGCTAGGTTGTCAAAAACTTATCAAATGAAGATAATATCATTAAAACAGAGAACCCATCGTCACCAAGATGATGCACTGAGTGCATGATTCAGATTCATTGCAGGAAGGAAATCGCGAAAAATAACTGAGTGCGATACGAGGAATAGAATTCTATACTCAAGGAAAAATAGGGACTTTATCACGGTATTCAGGTTCTAGCTTCTAAACGGTTGATCTGATCCAAAACTTTTTAAGGTAGACAACAAAATGATCTAAACAATAAATAAAAAACCGCTCTCGAAACCAAGATGCACACAATTGATCATCTCTTGATGCACTGTGTGCATGACGTAAGAATTAATCAGATTCATCGTGTAAAGGAAGTCCCTGAAAAATCTCGAAAAATTTTAAGATGATTGGATATGTAGTAGATAAAAAACCGAAAAGCGCACTTTCTTCACGATACAAAAGGAAATTTATTTTAATCATATAAAAATACCTACAATAGGACGTCCTAATAGTCTTTATGATACACACGATTGAAATTCGAAAAAAGTACGAATTTTGCCTCGTTTTCGGAGTCAAAAGCCTATCAAGCGTAATATCATTAAAACAAAGAACCTGTCGCAACCAAGATGCAACATTTTGGTCATATGTCGATGCACTGAGTGCATGAAGTATGTAATTCATAAGATTCATTGCATGAAGGAAATCGCGAAAAATAACTCATTGCGATACGAAGAATATAATAATTCTATACGTACGTCAAAATATCGATAAAAATATCGTGTATTCGCAGTTTTCAGTCACCAGCTTCTAAACGGTTGTCCTGATCCAAAAATAGCCACATTTTCAGGTAGGCAACAATTCGTTCTAAACAATAAACTTGCTTGTTTCTCCGTCCATTAGGTTAGTAGTTATGAGTCATCGATTTCGGAAATTTTTTACAGTCTAACGAGAACAGTAAAGAGGCCAGTTTCAAAAAATAGCAGTAATGTAAGTTGGAATATACCTAAGAAAGCGAGCTGTAATGAGAATACACTTTCCGAGAATACGCTCATTGATAAATCCTTTTATGTCGTGGTAGTAAACTGCCGTAGCTTAAGGAATAAAGTAGCAGACTTCTACCATCTAATTGAAACTACTGACGCAGACTTAATCATAGGGACGGAAAGTTGGTTGTGTAACGAAATCGCAGATAATGAAGTATTCCCGAAAAATTTCACAGTTTATAGAAAAGATAGAGTGGAAAGGACCGGGGGAGGAGTTTTTATTGCAGTGAAGGATTGTTACATTAGTAGGAGGGAGTCATTTTCCGACGACCAGGTAGAAAGCGTATGGTGCTCCATTCAAAATACTAAAGCAAAAACAATCTATGTGTGCGCATATTACAGACCACCAGATACCCATGTAAGCTCAATATTAGGACTTGAAAGTCAACGCAGTAAGTTAACCACTCAAAAGAACGACTGTCATATTATAATCGGTGGGGATTTCAATCTCCCGTCCATAGACTGGGACACTTACAGTTTAATCACTGGGGGGAAAGACAAAGACCTTTGTGAGTCACTCCTGTATACATTCACATCTCACTCACTACATCAATTAGTCACTGCTCCAACTAGAGGGAAAAATACACTTGATCTTTTAGCGACAAATATTCCACACATGATTGTAAACATAGGTACGGAATAAGCGACCAAAGATAGTTAAAGCTAATTTTTCCGTGAGCATGATCAAGAAACATAATCCACAAAGAAAAATCTACTTGTTTAATAAGGCTGACTACGAAGGTATGAAACGAGAGTTGCAAAAGTCATTTACTAATTTTCAAAAAATAAGTATCAACAGTAACACTGAGGTTTTGTGGAATACTTTCCTCAACGTTACACGATCAGTAGTTAGCAAATACATACCAAGTAAATACTGGGAGAACAATTGAACGATAATCCCAAGGCATTTTGGTCGTATGTAAGGAAATAAATCAACAGTACACACGCTTAAGAATATCAAAGGGGAAAAGCTAACCAACAGTCTACAAAAAGCCAATTCGTTAAAGTCATTCTTCAAAAGCATTTTCAGTACTTATACACCACATCTTTTCGATCCGAAGTCAGTTCGTTCCCAAACATGTATGCCTGAAATTATTATAAATGTTCGCGGCATAGAACATATCAAAAAATCTAAATTTCGCGGCTAAAAAATATCAACCCCGACAAATCCCCCGGTGCAGATCAAATACCTGCTCGCGTATATAAAACATACGTATAAAAAATCAGACATAGCGCCTTACTTAGAATTAATATTTACCAAATCTTTAGTAGATCACGAAGTGCCTAAGGACTGGAGAGTAGCAAATGTCAAACCTATATTCAAAAGCGGCGACAGGGAAGACCCTAGTAACTATAGGCCTATTTCTCTCACATCCATTTCCTGTAAGGTATTTGAACACATAATCCATTATGAGTCATTTAGCTAGGGAGGAATTATTAATAAAAAACCAACACGGATTTCGAAAGGGTAGATCTTGCGAAACCCAATTGGCCCTCTTCGTTCATGACATCTTGCTCTCGGGTGAAAATAATGTTCAAGTTGACGTGATATTCCTCGATTTCAAGAAAGCTTTCGATAAGGTACCTCACGTTAAGTTGCTCTCAAAACTAGAAGCATATGGAATAGATAAAAACATTACTAGTTGGATTAATCAATTCTTACATGGGTGGGAACAAAGGGTTGTCATAGACGGTATCATGTCAAACAAAGTTAGCGTTACATCGGGTGTTCCTCAGGGAAGTGTAATTGGCCCACTTTTATTTCTCTTGTACATAAATGATATTAGCAAGGTCGTTAAAAGTAAGCTTAGACTCTTCGCAGACGACGTGGTTGCGACAATTGCGAAGATAGCGACTCGTTAACAATCGACCTACTTGCTATTCATGCTTGGTGCGAAAAGTGGCAGATGGAACTAAACATAAAAAAGTGCGTAGCAGTCAGCTTTTGGAAAAAGAAAAATAGGCCAGGTAGGGCTTACAGAATTAAAAATACTGAAATCATTCACGCCGAGGCTGTTAAGTACTTAGGGGTCACAATTACTCACGACCTATCTTGGGGAAAACATATTTGGGAAATATGCGGTCAAGCATATAGGAAGCTAGGCTTTATCAAGAGAGTACTCGGAAAATGTGATGAGAAAGTGAAAGAACGTTGTTATTTTTCAATCGTTAGGCCTCATCTGGAATATGCTGTTAGGATCCATACGAAACGGGGTTGATATCAGAGTCAGATCGCGTACAGCGAAGAGGAGCTAGGTTTGTGAAACGATGCTACGATAAGTTGGCTAGTGTGTCTGGACTGTTAGAAGAATTAGGATAGAAACCGCTATCACAGCGTAGATTAAATTATAGGCTTAACCTCCTAAATAAATTTCAGGAAAATCATTTTACTGACGACGTAAAAAACATACTATTAACCCCTTCACACTACGGCAGATTAGATCGCGCCAATAAAATTAGAGAGCTAGATTGTAGAACCGATAGGTATAAAATGTCATTTTTTCCGCGTACCATTCGGGACCATAACTGCTGGGATCGTCGTCGTGAATAGTTCGAGTATTGACAATAGGCAGGCAGTAAATCTTTCTCATTATATTCTCTACTCGTTCTCTCTCTCTTCTCGTCTCCAATAGCCGGAAAAATGGCACTACTCGTCAAACATGCAACCACACAACACTTACCGTGTTGGTTTGCGGGAAAGGGGATTCCACAGCAGGGACTTACCACAGCCTCTCTACCCTCCTGTGATGGTTTTCGGGAATGTTACTTCCTCGCCAGTGACCACCACACACACTCAACCCAGTTGGGATCCTTTTCGAGGGCTAATGGGACCCTGATCTGGATGCATGGTCCCTACCACAATCACAAGCACTCAAATCTCTCACTCACACACACAGACGGGCCCAACTTCTGGGAGAAATCGCTCAAAAAGAGCGTGGTCAAAATATAACCACAAAGACAAACGAGGGTGAGCGTCGGATACGCGTATTTCCGCCACAAGGTGGCCCCCTTCAGCGAGCTGAAGGGAAAAGCACTAGCAACACGAGGTTGTAAGTGAACAAAAGGGGAGGACAGCCTGGAATCAATACTGAGGGGGCAAAAGGGGGGAGAGGGTACGGAAACCAATGACCAATTGGTGTTGAAGAGAGCAAAAAGCATTGGTGGATAGCTGAGAAGGGGGGAGGGTGGTGAAGAGAAGTGTAGGGCGGGGGAAGGGAAGAGAGAAACGGGGGTTGGCGAGTGAATGCAAGTGGCCGTTGTAATAGGGGGGGGGGAGTCAAACTGATTGTTGAAGTAGGGGAGGGAGGGAGGTAGGGGAGGAAAACAAACGAAAAGTAAATATCAAAACAAACCGTCCGTTGAAGTAAAGCACGGGGATAATGACCAAAATTTAAATTTGAAGCTAAACTGACAGTTGATGTATGAGGGTGACGAGATATTACGTGAAATATACAGAAGAAGAAACATCTAAGTCTATAATAGAAAATAATTGAGAGTGAGAAATCGGCCCTTTGTCGCTATTTACTAGGTTCCTTCTGAGTTTGTATATGTATAAACTTTCATAAGCGTCAAGTAAATGATTATCTGTTTGTTTAATGAGTTGTAGGTTGTGTTCCGATGTTTCGTGTTCTGTGTCGAGTAAGTGTAGTGCGATACTGGATTTTTCAGGTCGATCTCAACCCAAACC
Organism: Ceriagrion tenellum; assembly: GCA_963169105.1. Lineage (NCBI taxonomy): Eukaryota > Metazoa > Arthropoda > Insecta > Odonata > Coenagrionidae > Ceriagrion > Ceriagrion tenellum. The sequence goes on along the minus strand of OY720642.1, from coordinate 136,316,801 downwards.
CAACCCCAACGCCGGCTCTAGCTTCTAAACGGTTGTTCTGATCCAAACATAGCCACATTTTCAGCCCAACCCTAGCGTCAATACGGTCAACCCAACCCTAGCGTCAATACGGTTGGTCTGATCGAAAAATAGACACGTTTTTTAGGTAGGTAACTAAACAATATATTAAAAAACCGCTTGTTTTTTCACACATTAGTTTAGTATTTACAAGCCGTCAAATTTGGAAATTTTTTCTGAGCATTTGAAGGTGGAAAAAATTCGATTTTGGCCTTAAAAACGGATCAAACGTAAATAATTCTATACTAAGAACTTTTTAAAACCAAGATGCACACCATTGGTCAACTCTCAAAGCACTCACTGCATGATGTAAAAATTATTCAGATTCATCGTATAAAGGAAATGCCGAAAAATCTCGGAAAATTTAAAGATTATTGGATATGTTTTCCTTCTTAGATTAAAAAACGAAGCACCCCAATTCTCCTAGTTAAAATGAAAATGTATTTCGAACAAATAAATACACTTACAAAAGGACGTCTACTAATTCCTTATATGATTGAAGGTCGAAAAAAGTGCGATTTTTGCCTCGTTGGCTAGGTTGTCAAAAACTTATCAAATGAAGATAATATCATTAAAACAGAGAACCCATCGTCACCAAGATGATGCACTGAGTGCATGATTCAGATTCATTGCAGGAAGGAAATCGCGAAAAATAACTGAGTGCGATACGAGGAATAGAATTCTATACTCAAGGAAAAATAGGGACTTTATCACGGTATTCAGGTTCTAGCTTCTAAACGGTTGATCTGATCCAAAACTTTTTAAGGTAGACAACAAAATGATCTAAACAATAAATAAAAAACCGCTCTCGAAACCAAGATGCACACAATTGATCATCTCTTGATGCACTGTGTGCATGACGTAAGAATTAATCAGATTCATCGTGTAAAGGAAGTCCCTGAAAAATCTCGAAAAATTTTAAGATGATTGGATATGTAGTAGATAAAAAACCGAAAAGCGCACTTTCTTCACGATACAAAAGGAAATTTATTTTAATCATATAAAAATACCTACAATAGGACGTCCTAATAGTCTTTATGATACACACGATTGAAATTCGAAAAAAGTACGAATTTTGCCTCGTTTTCGGAGTCAAAAGCCTATCAAGCGTAATATCATTAAAACAAAGAACCTGTCGCAACCAAGATGCAACATTTTGGTCATATGTCGATGCACTGAGTGCATGAAGTATGTAATTCATAAGATTCATTGCATGAAGGAAATCGCGAAAAATAACTCATTGCGATACGAAGAATATAATAATTCTATACGTACGTCAAAATATCGATAAAAATATCGTGTATTCGCAGTTTTCAGTCACCAGCTTCTAAACGGTTGTCCTGATCCAAAAATAGCCACATTTTCAGGTAGGCAACAATTCGTTCTAAACAATAAACTTGCTTGTTTCTCCGTCCATTAGGTTAGTAGTTATGAGTCATCGATTTCGGAAATTTTTTACAGTCTAACGAGAACAGTAAAGAGGCCAGTTTCAAAAAATAGCAGTAATGTAAGTTGGAATATACCTAAGAAAGCGAGCTGTAATGAGAATACACTTTCCGAGAATACGCTCATTGATAAATCCTTTTATGTCGTGGTAGTAAACTGCCGTAGCTTAAGGAATAAAGTAGCAGACTTCTACCATCTAATTGAAACTACTGACGCAGACTTAATCATAGGGACGGAAAGTTGGTTGTGTAACGAAATCGCAGATAATGAAGTATTCCCGAAAAATTTCACAGTTTATAGAAAAGATAGAGTGGAAAGGACCGGGGGAGGAGTTTTTATTGCAGTGAAGGATTGTTACATTAGTAGGAGGGAGTCATTTTCCGACGACCAGGTAGAAAGCGTATGGTGCTCCATTCAAAATACTAAAGCAAAAACAATCTATGTGTGCGCATATTACAGACCACCAGATACCCATGTAAGCTCAATATTAGGACTTGAAAGTCAACGCAGTAAGTTAACCACTCAAAAGAACGACTGTCATATTATAATCGGTGGGGATTTCAATCTCCCGTCCATAGACTGGGACACTTACAGTTTAATCACTGGGGGGAAAGACAAAGACCTTTGTGAGTCACTCCTGTATACATTCACATCTCACTCACTACATCAATTAGTCACTGCTCCAACTAGAGGGAAAAATACACTTGATCTTTTAGCGACAAATATTCCACACATGATTGTAAACATAGGTACGGAATAAGCGACCAAAGATAGTTAAAGCTAATTTTTCCGTGAGCATGATCAAGAAACATAATCCACAAAGAAAAATCTACTTGTTTAATAAGGCTGACTACGAAGGTATGAAACGAGAGTTGCAAAAGTCATTTACTAATTTTCAAAAAATAAGTATCAACAGTAACACTGAGGTTTTGTGGAATACTTTCCTCAACGTTACACGATCAGTAGTTAGCAAATACATACCAAGTAAATACTGGGAGAACAATTGAACGATAATCCCAAGGCATTTTGGTCGTATGTAAGGAAATAAATCAACAGTACACACGCTTAAGAATATCAAAGGGGAAAAGCTAACCAACAGTCTACAAAAAGCCAATTCGTTAAAGTCATTCTTCAAAAGCATTTTCAGTACTTATACACCACATCTTTTCGATCCGAAGTCAGTTCGTTCCCAAACATGTATGCCTGAAATTATTATAAATGTTCGCGGCATAGAACATATCAAAAAATCTAAATTTCGCGGCTAAAAAATATCAACCCCGACAAATCCCCCGGTGCAGATCAAATACCTGCTCGCGTATATAAAACATACGTATAAAAAATCAGACATAGCGCCTTACTTAGAATTAATATTTACCAAATCTTTAGTAGATCACGAAGTGCCTAAGGACTGGAGAGTAGCAAATGTCAAACCTATATTCAAAAGCGGCGACAGGGAAGACCCTAGTAACTATAGGCCTATTTCTCTCACATCCATTTCCTGTAAGGTATTTGAACACATAATCCATTATGAGTCATTTAGCTAGGGAGGAATTATTAATAAAAAACCAACACGGATTTCGAAAGGGTAGATCTTGCGAAACCCAATTGGCCCTCTTCGTTCATGACATCTTGCTCTCGGGTGAAAATAATGTTCAAGTTGACGTGATATTCCTCGATTTCAAGAAAGCTTTCGATAAGGTACCTCACGTTAAGTTGCTCTCAAAACTAGAAGCATATGGAATAGATAAAAACATTACTAGTTGGATTAATCAATTCTTACATGGGTGGGAACAAAGGGTTGTCATAGACGGTATCATGTCAAACAAAGTTAGCGTTACATCGGGTGTTCCTCAGGGAAGTGTAATTGGCCCACTTTTATTTCTCTTGTACATAAATGATATTAGCAAGGTCGTTAAAAGTAAGCTTAGACTCTTCGCAGACGACGTGGTTGCGACAATTGCGAAGATAGCGACTCGTTAACAATCGACCTACTTGCTATTCATGCTTGGTGCGAAAAGTGGCAGATGGAACTAAACATAAAAAAGTGCGTAGCAGTCAGCTTTTGGAAAAAGAAAAATAGGCCAGGTAGGGCTTACAGAATTAAAAATACTGAAATCATTCACGCCGAGGCTGTTAAGTACTTAGGGGTCACAATTACTCACGACCTATCTTGGGGAAAACATATTTGGGAAATATGCGGTCAAGCATATAGGAAGCTAGGCTTTATCAAGAGAGTACTCGGAAAATGTGATGAGAAAGTGAAAGAACGTTGTTATTTTTCAATCGTTAGGCCTCATCTGGAATATGCTGTTAGGATCCATACGAAACGGGGTTGATATCAGAGTCAGATCGCGTACAGCGAAGAGGAGCTAGGTTTGTGAAACGATGCTACGATAAGTTGGCTAGTGTGTCTGGACTGTTAGAAGAATTAGGATAGAAACCGCTATCACAGCGTAGATTAAATTATAGGCTTAACCTCCTAAATAAATTTCAGGAAAATCATTTTACTGACGACGTAAAAAACATACTATTAACCCCTTCACACTACGGCAGATTAGATCGCGCCAATAAAATTAGAGAGCTAGATTGTAGAACCGATAGGTATAAAATGTCATTTTTTCCGCGTACCATTCGGGACCATAACTGCTGGGATCGTCGTCGTGAATAGTTCGAGTATTGACAATAGGCAGGCAGTAAATCTTTCTCATTATATTCTCTACTCGTTCTCTCTCTCTTCTCGTCTCCAATAGCCGTAAAAATGGCACTACTCGTCAAACATGCAACCACACAACACTTACCGTGTTGGTTTGCGGGAAAGGGGATTCCACAGCAGGGACTTACCACAGCCTCTCTACCCTCCTGTGATGGTTTTCGGGAATGTTACTTCCTCGCCAGTGACCACCACACACACTCAACCCAGTTGGGATCCTTTTCGAGGGCTAATGGGACCCTGATCTGGATGCATGGTCCCTACCACAATCACAAGCACTCAAATCTCTCACTCACACACACAGACGGGCCCAACTTCTGGGAGAAATCGCTCAAAAAGAGCGTGGTCAAAATATAACCACAAAGACAAACGAGGGTGAGCGTCGGATACGCGTATTTCCGCCACAAGGTGGCCCCCTTCAGCGAGCTGAAGGGAAAAGCACTAGCAACACGAGGTTGTAAGTGAACAAAAGGGGAGGACAGCCTGGAATCAATACTGAGGGGGCAAAAGGGGGGAGAGGGTACGGAAACCAATGACCAATTGGTGTTGAAGAGAGCAAAAAGCATTGGTGGATAGCTGAGAAGGGGGGAGGGTGGTGAAGAGAAGTGTAGGGCGGGGGAAGGGAAGAGAGAAACGGGGGTTGGCGAGTGAATGCAAGTGGCCGTTGTAATAGGGGGGGGGGAGTCAAACTGATTGTTGAAGTAGGGGAGGGAGGGAGGTAGGGGAGGAAAACAAACGAAAAGTAAATATCAAAACAAACCGTCCGTTGAAGTAAAGCACGGGGATAATGACCAAAATTTAAATTTGAAGCTAAACTGACAGTTGATGTATGAGGGTGACGAGATATTACGTGAAATATACAGAAGAAGAAACATCTAAGTCTATAATAGAAAATAATTGAGAGTGAGAAATCGGCCCTTTGTCGCTATTTACTAGGTTCCTTCTGAGTTTGTATATGTATAAACTTTCATAAGCGTCAAGTAAATGATTATCTGTTTGTTTAATGAGTTGTAGGTTGTGTTCCGATGTTTCGTGTTCTGTGTCGAGTAAGTGTAGTGCGATACTGGATTTTTCAGGTCGATCTCAACCCAAACCCAACCCCAACGCCGGCTCTAGCTTCTAAACGGTTGTTCTGATCCAAACATAGCCACATTTTCAGCCCAACCCTAGCGTCAATACGGTCAACCCAACCCTAGCGTCAATACGGTTGGTCTGATCGAAAAATAGACACGTTTTTTAGGTAGGTAACTAAACAATATATTAAAAAACCGCTTGTTTTTTCACACATTAGTTTAGTATTTACAAGCCGTCAAATTTGGAAATTTTTTCTGAGCATTTGAAGGTGGAAAAAATTCGATTTTGGCCTTAAAAACGGATCAAACGTAAATAATTCTATACTAAGAACTTTTTAAAACCAAGATGCACACCATTGGTCAACTCTCAAAGCACTCACTGCATGATGTAAAAATTATTCAGATTCATCGTATAAAGGAAATGCCGAAAAATCTCGGAAAATTTAAAGATTATTGGATATGTTTTCCTTCTTAGATTAAAAAACGAAGCACCCCAATTCTCCTAGTTAAAATGAAAATGTATTTCGAACAAATAAATACACTTACAAAAGGACGTCTACTAATTCCTTATATGATTGAAGGTCGAAAAAAGTGCGATTTTTGCCTCGTTGGCTAGGTTGTCAAAAACTTATCAAATGAAGATAATATCATTAAAACAGAGAACCCATCGTCACCAAGATGATGCACTGAGTGCATGATTCAGATTCATTGCAGGAAGGAAATCGCGAAAAATAACTGAGTGCGATACGAGGAATAGAATTCTATACTCAAGGAAAAATAGGGACTTTATCACGGTATTCAGGTTCTAGCTTCTAAACGGTTGATCTGATCCAAAACTTTTTAAGGTAGACAACAAAATGATCTAAACAATAAATAAAAAACCGCTCTCGAAACCAAGATGCACACAATTGATCATCTCTTGATGCACTGTGTGCATGACGTAAGAATTAATCAGATTCATCGTGTAAAGGAAGTCCCTGAAAAATCTCGAAAAATTTTAAGATGATTGGATATGTAGTAGATAAAAAACCGAAAAGCGCACTTTCTTCACGATACAAAAGGAAATTTATTTTAATCATATAAAAATACCTACAATAGGACGTCCTAATAGTCTTTATGATACACACGATTGAAATTCGAAAAAAGTACGAATTTTGCCTCGTTTTCGGAGTCAAAAGCCTATCAAGCGTAATATCATTAAAACAAAGAACCTGTCGCAACCAAGATGCAACATTTTGGTCATATGTCGATGCACTGAGTGCATGAAGTATGTAATTCATAAGATTCATTGCATGAAGGAAATCGCGAAAAATAACTCATTGCGATACGAAGAATATAATAATTCTATACGTACGTCAAAATATCGATAAAAATATCGTGTATTCGCAGTTTTCAGTCACCAGCTTCTAAACGGTTGTCCTGATCCAAAAATAGCCACATTTTCAGGTAGGCAACAATTCGTTCTAAACAATAAACTTGCTTGTTTCTCCGTCCATTAGGTTAGTAGTTATGAGTCATCGATTTCGGAAATTTTTTACAGTCTAACGAGAACAGTAAAGAGGCCAGTTTCAAAAAATAGCAGTAATGTAAGTTGGAATATACCTAAGAAAGCGAGCTGTAATGAGAATACACTTTCCGAGAATACGCTCATTGATAAATCCTTTTATGTCGTGGTAGTAAACTGCCGTAGCTTAAGGAATAAAGTAGCAGACTTCTACCATCTAATTGAAACTACTGACGCAGACTTAATCATAGGGACGGAAAGTTGGTTGTGTAACGAAATCGCAGATAATGAAGTATTCCCGAAAAATTTCACAGTTTATAGAAAAGATAGAGTGGAAAGGACCGGGGGAGGAGTTTTTATTGCAGTGAAGGATTGTTACATTAGTAGGAGGGAGTCATTTTCCGACGACCAGGTAGAAAGCGTATGGTGCTCCATTCAAAATACTAAAGCAAAAACAATCTATGTGTGCGCATATTACAGACCACCAGATACCCATGTAAGCTCAATATTAGGACTTGAAAGTCAACGCAGTAAGTTAACCACTCAAAAGAACGACTGTCATATTATAATCGGTGGGGATTTCAATCTCCCGTCCATAGACTGGGACACTTACAGTTTAATCACTGGGGGGAAAGACAAAGACCTTTGTGAGTCACTCCTGTATACATTCACATCTCACTCACTACATCAATTAGTCACTGCTCCAACTAGAGGGAAAAATACACTTGATCTTTTAGCGACAAATATTCCACACATGATTGTAAACATAGGTACGGAATAAGCGACCAAAGATAGTTAAAGCTAATTTTTCCGTGAGCATGATCAAGAAACATAATCCACAAAGAAAAATCTACTTGTTTAATAAGGCTGACTACGAAGGTATGAAACGAGAGTTGCAAAAGTCATTTACTAATTTTCAAAAAATAAGTATCAACAGTAACACTGAGGTTTTGTGGAATACTTTCCTCAACGTTACACGATCAGTAGTTAGCAAATACATACCAAGTAAATACTGGGAGAACAATTGAACGATAATCCCAAGGCATTTTGGTCGTATGTAAGGAAATAAATCAACAGTACACACGCTTAAGAATATCAAAGGGGAAAAGCTAACCAACAGTCTACAAAAAGCCAATTCGTTAAACTCATTCTTCAAAAGCATTTTCAGTACTTATACACCACATCTTTTCGATCCGAAGTCAGTTCGTTCCCAAACATGTATGCCTGAAATTATTATAAATGTTCGCGGCATAGAACATATCAAAAAATCTAAATTTCGCGGCTAAAAAATATCAACCCCGACAAATCCCCCGGTGCAGATCAAATACCTGCTCGCGTATATAAAACATACGTATAAAAAATCAGACATAGCGCCTTACTTAGAATTAATATTTACCAAATCTTTAGTAGATCACGAAGTGCCTAAGGACTGGAGAGTAGCAAATGTCAAACCTATATTCAAAAGCGGCGACAGGGAAGACCCTAGTAACTATAGGCCTATTTCTCTCACATCCATTTCCTGTAAGGTATTTGAACACATAATCCATTATGAGTCATTTAGCTAGGGAGGAATTATTAATAAAAAACCAACACGGATTTCGAAAGGGTAGATCTTGCGAAACCCAATTGGCCCTCTTCGTTCATGACATCTTGCTCTCGGGTGAAAATAATGTTCAAGTTGACGTGATATTCCTCGATTTCAAGAAAGCTTTCGATAAGGTACCTCACGTTAAGTTGCTCTCAAAACTAGAAGCATATGGAATAGATAAAAACATTACTAGTTGGATTAATCAATTCTTACATGGGTGGGAACAAAGGGTTGTCATAGACGGTATCATGTCAAACAAAGTTAGCGTTACATCGGGTGTTCCTCAGGGAAGTGTAATTGGCCCACTTTTATTTCTCTTGTACATAAATGATATTAGCAAGGTCGTTAAAAGTAAGCTTAGACTCTTCGCAGACGACGTGGTTGCGAAAATTGCGAAGATAGCGACTCGTTAACAATCGACCTACTTGCTATTCATGCTTGGTGCGAAAAGTGGCAGATGGAACTAAACATAAAAAAGTGCGTAGCAGTCAGCTTTTGGAAAAAGAAAAATAGGCCAGGTAGGGCTTACAGAATTAAAAATACTGAAATCATTCACGCCGAGGCTGTTAAGTACTTAGGGGTCACAATTACTCACGACCTATCTTGGGGAAAACATATTTGGGAAATATGCGGTCAAGCATATAGGAAGCTAGGCTTTATCAAGAGAGTACTCGGAAAATGTGATGAGAAAGTGAAAGAACGTTGTTATTTTTCAATCGTTAGGCCTCATCTGGAATATGCTGTTAGGATCCATACGAAACGGGGTTGATATCAGAGTCAGATCGCGTACAGCGAAGAGGAGCTAGGTTTGTGAAACGATGCTACGATAAGTTGGCTAGTGTGTCTGGACTGTTAGAAGAATTAGGATAGAAACCGCTATCACAGCGTAGATTAAATTATAGGCTTAACCTCCTAAATAAATTTCAGGAAAATCATTTTACTGACGACGTAAAAAACATACTATTAACCCCTTCACACTACGGCAGATTAGATCGCGCCAATAAAATTAGAGAGCTAGATTGTAGAACCGATAGGTATAAAATGTCATTTTTTCCGCGTACCATTCGGGACCATAACTGCTGGGATCGTCGTCGTGAATAGTTCGAGTATTGACAATAGGCAGGCAGTAAATCTTTCTCATTATATTCTCTACTCGTTCTCTCTCTCTTCTCGTCTCCAATAGCCGTAAAAATGGCACTACTCGTCAAACATGCAACCACACAACACTTACCGTGTTGGTTTGCGGGAAAGGGGATTCCACAGCAGGGACTTACCACAGCCTCTCTACCCTCCTGTGATGGTTTTCGGGAATGTTACTTCCTCGCCAGTGACCACCACACACACTCAACCCAGTTGGGATCCTTTTCGAGGGCTAATGGGACCCTGATCTGGATGCATGGTCCCTACCACAATCACAAGCACTCAAACCTCTCACTCACACACACAGACGGGCCCAACTTCTGGGAGAAATCGCTCAAAAAGAGCGTGGTCAAAATATAACCACAAAGACAAACGAGGGTGAGCGTCGGATACGCGTATTTCCGCCACAAGGTGGCCCCCTTCAGCGAGCTGAAGGGAAAAGCACTAGCAACACGAGGTTGTAAGTGAACAAAAGGGGAGGACAGCCTGGAATCAATACTGAGGGGGCAAAAGGGGGGAGAGGGTACGGAAACCAATGACCAATTGGTGTTGAAGAGAGCAAAAAGCATTGGTGGATAGCTGAGAAGGGGGGAGGGTGGTGAAGAGAAGTGTAGGGCGGGGGAAGGGAAGAGAGAAACGGGGGTTGGCGAGTGAATGCAAGTGGCCGTTGTAATAGGGGGGGGGGAGTCAAACTGATTGTTGAAGTAGGGGAGGGAGGGAGGTAGGGGAGGAAAACAAACGAAAAGTAAATATCAAAACAAACCGTCCGTTGAAGTAAAGCACGGGGATAATGACCAAAATTTAAATTTGAAGCTAAACTGACAGTTGATGTATGAGGGTGACGAGATATTACGTGAAATATACAGAAGAAGAAACATCTAAGTCTATAATAGAAAATAATTGAGAGTGAGAAATCGGCCCTTTGTCGCTATTTACTAGGTTCCTTCTGAGTTTGTATATGTATAAACTTTCATAAGCGTCAAGTAAATGATTATCTGTTTGTTTAATGAGTTGTAGGTTGTGTTCCGATGTTTCGTGTTCTGTGTCGAGTAAGTGTAGTGCGATACTGGATTTTTCAGGTCGATCTCAACCCAAACCCAACCCCAACGCCGGCTCTAGCTTCTAAACGGTTGTTCTGATCCAAACATAGCCACATTTTCAGCCCAACCCTAGCCTCAATACGGTCAACCCAACCCTAGCGTCAATACGGTTGGTCTGATCGAAAAATAGACACGTTTTTTAGGTAGGTAACTAAACAATATATTAAAAAACCGCTTGTTTTTTCACACATTAGTTTAGTATTTACAAGCCGTCAAATTTGGAAATTTTTTCTGAGCATTTGAAGGTGGAAAAAATTCGATTTTGGCCTTAAAAACGGATCAAACGTAAATAATTCTATACTAAGAACTTTTTAAAACCAAGATGCACACCATTGGTCAACTCTCAAAGCACTCACTGCATGATGTAAAAATTATTCAGATTCATCGTATAAAGGAAATGCCGAAAAATCTCGGAAAATTTAAAGATTATTGGATATGTTTTCCTTCTTAGATTAAAAAACGAAGCACCCCAATTCTCCTAGTTAAAATGAAAATGTATTTCGAACAAATAAATACACTTACAAAAGGACGTCTACTAATTCCTTATATGATTGAAGGTCGAAAAAAGTGCGATTTTTGCCTCGTTGGCTAGGTTGTCAAAAACTTATCAAATGAAGATAATATCATTAAAACAGAGAACCCATCGTCACCAAGATGATGCACTGAGTGCATGATTCAGATTCATTGCAGGAAGGAAATCGCGAAAAATAACTGAGTGCGATACGAGGAATAGAATTCTATACTCAAGGAAAAATAGGGACTTTATCACGGTATTCAGGTTCTAGCTTCTAAACGGTTGATCTGATCCAAAACTTTTTAAGGTAGACAACAAAATGATCTAAACAATAAATAAAAAACCGCTCTCGAAACCAAGATGCACACAATTGATCATCTCTTGATGCACTGTGTGCATGACGTAAGAATTAATCAGATTCATCGTGTAAAGGAAGTCCCTGAAAAATCTCGAAAAATTTTAAGATGATTGGATATGTAGTAGATAAAAAACCGAAAAGCGCACTTTCTTCACGATACAAAAGGAAATTTATTTTAATCATATAAAAATACCTACAATAGGACGTCCTAATAGTCTTTATGATACACACGATTGAAATTCGAAAAAAGTACGAATTTTGCCTCGTTTTCGGAGTCAAAAGCCTATCAAGCGTAATATCATTAAAACAAAGAACCTGTCGCAACCAAGATGCAACATTTTGGTCATATGTCGATGCACTGAGTGCATGAAGTATGTAATTCATAAGATTCATTGCATGAAGGAAATCGCGAAAAATAACTCATTGCGATACGAAGAATATAATAATTCTATACGTACGTCAAAATATCGATAAAAATATCGTGTATTCGCAGTTTTCAGTCACCAGCTTCTAAACGGTTGTCCTGATCCAAAAATAGCCACATTTTCAGGTAGGCAACAATTCGTTCTAAACAATAAACTTGCTTGTTTCTCCGTCCATTAGGTTAGTAGTTATGAGTCATCGATTTCGGAAATTTTTTACAGTCTAACGAGAACAGTAAAGAGGCCAGTTTCAAAAAATAGCAGTAATGTAAGTTGGAATATACCTAAGAAAGCGAGCTGTAATGAGAATACACTTTCCGAGAATACGCTCATTGATAAATCCTTTTATGTCGTGGTAGTAAACTGCCGTAGCTTAAGGAATAAAGTAGCAGACTTCTACCATCTAATTGAAACTACTGACGCAGACTTAATTATAGGGACGGAAAGTTGGTTGTGTAACGAAATCGCAGATAATGAAGTATTCCCGAAAAATTTCACAGTTTATAGAAAAGATAGAGTGGAAAGGACCGGGGGAGGAGTTTTTATTGCAGTGAAGGATTGTTACATTAGTAGGAGGGAGTCATTTTCCGACGACCAGGTAGAAATCGTATGGTGCTCCATTCAAAATACTAAAGCAAAAACAATCTATGTGTGCGCATATTACAGACCACCAGATACCCATGTAAGCTCAATATTAGGACTTGAAAGTCAACGCAGTAAGTTAACCACTCAAAAGAACGACTGTCATATTATAATCGGTGGGGATTTCAATCTCCCGTCCATAGACTGGGACACTTACAGTTTAATCACTGGGGGGAAAGACAAAGACCTTTGTGAGTCACTCCTGTATACATTCACATCTCACTCACTACATCAATTAGTCACTGCTCCAACTAGAGGGAAAAATACACTTGATCATTTAGCGACAAATATTCCACACATGATTGTAAACATAGGTACGGAATAAGCGACCAAAGATAGTTAAAGCTAATTTTTCCGTGAGCATGATCAAGAAACATAATCCACAAAGAAAAATCTACTTGTTTAATAAGGCTGACTACGAAGGTATGAAACGAGAGTTGCAAAAGTCATTTACTAATTTTCAAAAAATAAGTATCAACAGTAACACTGAGGTTTTGTGGAATACTTTCCTCAACGTTACACGATCAGTAGTTAGCAAATACATACCAAGTAAATACTGGGAGAACAATTGAACGATAATCCCAAGGCATTTTGGTCGTATGTAAGGAAATAAATCAACAGTACACACGCTTAAGAATATCAAAGGGGAAAAGCTAACCAACAGTCTACAAAAAGCCAATTCGTTAAACTCATTCTTCAAAAGCATTTTCAGTACTTATACACCACATCTTTTCGATCCGAAGTCAGTTCGTTCCCAAACATGTATGCCTGACATTATTATAAATGTTCGCGGCATAGAACATATCAAAAAATCTAAATTTCGCGGCTAAAAAATATCAACCCCGACAAATCCCCCGGTGCAGATCAAATACCTGCTCGCGTATATAAAACATACGTATAAAAAATCAGACATAGCGCCTTACTTAGAATTAATATTTACCAAATCTTTAGTAGATCACGAAGTGCCTAAGGACTGGAGAGTAGCAAATGTCAAACCTATATTCAAAAGCGGCGACAGGGAAGACCCTAGTAACTATAGGCCTATTTCTCTCACATCCATTTCCTGTAAGGTATTTGAACACATAATCCATTATGAGTCATTTAGCTAGGGAGGAATTATTAATAAAAAACCAACACGGATTTCGAAAGGGTAGATCTTGCGAAACCCAATTGGCCCTCTTCGTTCATGACATCTTGCTCTCGGGTGAAAATAATGTTCAAGTTGACGTGATATTCCTCGATTTCAAGAAAGCTTTCGATAAGGTACCTCACGTTAAGTTGCTCTCAAAACTAGAAGCATATGGAATAGATAAAAACATTACTAGTTGGATTAATCAATTCTTACATGGGTGGGAACAAAGGGTTGTCATAGACGGTATCATGTCAAACAAAGTTAGCGTTACATCGGGTGTTCCTCAGGGAAGTGTAATTGGCCCACTTTTATTTCTCTTGTACATAAATGATATTAGCAAGGTCGTTAAAAGTAAGCTTAGACTCTTCGCAGACGACGTGGTTGCGACAATTGCGAAGATAGCGACTCGTTAACAATCGACCTACTTGCTATTCATGCTTGGTGCGAAAAGTGGCAGATGGAACTAAACATAAAAAAGTGCGTAGCAGTCAGCTTTTGGAAAAAGAAAAATAGGCCAGGTAGGGCTTACAGAATTAAAAATACTGAAATCATTCACGCCGAGGCTGTTAAGTACTTAGGGGTCACAATTACTCACGACCTATCTTGGGGAAAACATATTTGGGAAATATGCGGTCAAGCATATAGGAAGCTAGGCTTTATCAAGAGAGTACTCGGAAAATGTGATGAGAAAGTGAAAGAACGTTGTTATTTTTCAATCGTTAGGCCTCATCTGGAATATGCTGTTAGGATCCATACGAAACGGGGTTGATATCAGAGTCAGATCGCGTACAGCGAAGAGGAGCTAGGTTTGTGAAACGATGCTACGATAAGTTGGCTAGTGTGTCTGGACTGTTAGAAGAATTAGGATAGAAACCGCTATCACAGCGTAGATTAAATTATAGGCTTAACCTCCTAAATAAATTTCAGGAAAATCATTTTACTGACGACGTAAAAAACATACTATTAACCCCTTCACACTACGGCAGATTAGATCGCGCCAATAAAATTAGAGAGCTAGATTGTAGAACCGATAGGTATAAAATGTCATTTTTTCCGCGTACCATTCGGGACCATAACTGCTGGGATCGTCGTCGTGAATAGTTCGAGTATTGACAATAGGCAGGCAGTAAATCTTTCTCATTATATTCTCTACTCGTTCTCTCTCTCTTCTCGTCTCCAATAGCCGTAAAAATGGCACTACTCGTCAAACATGCAACCACACAACACTTACCGTGTTGGTTTGCGGGAAAGGGGATTCCACAGCAGGGACTTACCACAGCCTCTCTACCCTCCTGTGATGGTTTTCGGGAATGTTACTTCCTCGCCAGTGACCACCACACACACTCAACCCAGTTGGGATCCTTTTCGAGGGCTAATGGGACCCTGATCTGGATGCATGGTCCCTACCACAATCACAAGCACTCAAATCTCTCACTCACACACACAGACGGGCCCAACTTCTGGGAGAAATCGCTCAAAAAGAGCGTGGTCAAAATATAACCACAAAGACAAACGAGGGTGAGCGTCGGATACGCGTATTTCCGCCACAAGGTGGCCCCCTTCAGCGAGCTGAAGGGAAAAGCACTAGCAACACGAGGTTGTAAGTGAACAAAAGGGGAGGACAGCCTGGAATCAATACTGAGGGGGCAAAAGGGGGGAGAGGGTACGGAAACCAATGACCAATTGGTGTTGAAGAGAGCAAAAAGCATTGGTGGATAGCTGAGAAGGGGGGAGGGTGGTGAAGAGAAGTGTAGGGCGGGGGAAGGGAAGAGAGAAACGGGGGTTGGCGAGTGAATGCAAGTGGCCGTTGTAATAGGGGGGGGGGGGGAGTCAAACTGATTGTTGAAGTAGGGGAGGGAGGGAGGTAGGGGAGGAAAACAAACGAAAAGTAAATATCAAAACAAACCGTCCGTTGAAGTAAAGCACGGGGATAATGACCAAAATTTAAATTTGAAGCTAAACTGACAGTTGATGTATGAGGGTGACGAGATATTACGTGAAATATACAGAAGAAGAAACATCTAAGTCTATAATAGAAAATAATTGAGAGTGAGAAATCGGCCCTTTGTCGCTATTTACTAGGTTCCTTCTGAGTTTGTATATGTATAAACTTTCATAAGCGTCAAGTAAATGATTATCTGTTTGTTTAATGAGTTGTAGGTTGTGTTCCGATGTTTCGTGTTCTGTGTCGAGTAAGTGTAGTGCGATACTGGATTTTTCAGGTCGATCTCAACCCAAACCCAACCCCAACGCCGGCTCTAGCTTCTAAACGGTTGTTCTGATCCAAACATAGCCACATTTTCAGCCCAACCCTAGCCTCAATACGGTCAACCCAACCCTAGCGTCAATACGGTTGGTCTGATCGAAAAATAGACACGTTTTTTAGGTAGGTAACTAAACAATATATTAAAAAACCGCTTGTTTTTTCACACATTAGTTTAGTATTTACAAGCCGTCAAATTTGGAAATTTTTTCTGAGCATTTGAAGGTGGAAAAAATTCGATTTTGGCCTTAAAAACGGATCAAACGTAAATAATTCTATACTAAGAACTTTTTAAAACCAAGATGCACACCATTGGTCAACTCTCAAAGCACTCACTGCATGATGTAAAAATTATTCAGATTCATCGTATAAAGGAAATGCCGAAAAATCTCGGAAAATTTAAAGATTATTGGATATGTTTTCCTTCTTAGATTAAAAAACGAAGCACCCCAATTCTCCTAGTTAAAATGAAAATGTATTTCGAACAAATAAATACACTTACAAAAGGACGTCTACTAATTCCTTATATGATTGAAGGTCGAAAAAAGTGCGATTTTTGCCTCGTTGGCTAGGTTGTCAAAAACTTATCAAATGAAGATAATATCATTAAAACAGAGAACCCATCGTCACCAAGATGATGCACTGAGTGCATGATTCAGATTCATTGCAGGAAGGAAATCGCGAAAAATAACTGAGTGCGATACGAGGAATAGAATTCTATACTCAAGGAAAAATAGGGACTTTATCACGGTATTCAGGTTCTAGCTTCTAAACGGTTGATCTGATCCAAAACTTTTTAAGGTAGACAACAAAATGATCTAAACAATAAATAAAAAACCGCTCTCGAAACCAAGATGCACACAATTGATCATCTCTTGATGCACTGTGTGCATGACGTAAGAATTAATCAGATTCATCGTGTAAAGGAAGTCCCTGAAAAATCTCGAAAAATTTTAAGATGATTGGATATGTAGTAGATAAAAAACCGAAAAGCGCACTTTCTTCACGATACAAAAGGAAATTTATTTTAATCATATAAAAATACCTACAATAGGACGTCCTAATAGTCTTTATGATACACACGATTGAAATTCGAAAAAAGTACGAATTTTGCCTCGTTTTCGGAGTCAAAAGCCTATCAAGCGTAATATCATTAAAACAAAGAACCTGTCGCAACCAAGATGCAACATTTTGGTCATATGTCGATGCACTGAGTGCATGAAGTATGTAATTCATAAGATTCATTGCATGAAGGAAATCGCGAAAAATAACTCATTGCGATACGAAGAATATAATAATTCTATACGTACGTCAAAATATCGATAAAAATATCGTGTATTCGCAGTTTTCAGTCACCAGCTTCTAAACGGTTGTCCTGATCCAAAAATAGCCACATTTTCAGGTAGGCAACAATTCGTTCTAAACAATAAACTTGCTTGTTTCTCCGTCCATTAGGTTAGTAGTTATGAGTCATCGATTTCGGAAATTTTTTACAGTCTAACGAGAACAGTAAAGAGGCCAGTTTCAAAAAATAGCAGTAATGTAAGTTGGAATATACCTAAGAAAGCGAGCTGTAATGAGAATACACTTTCCGAGAATACGCTCATTGATAAATCCTTTTATGTCGTGGTAGTAAACTGCCGTAGCTTAAGGAATAAAGTAGCAGACTTCTACCATCTAATTGAAACTACTGACGCAGACTTAATCATAGGGACGGAAAGTTGGTTGTGTAACGAAATCGCAGATAATGAAGTATTCCCGAAAAATTTCACAGTTTATAGAAAAGATAGAGTGGAAAGGACCGGGGGAGGAGTTTTTATTGCAGTGAAGGATTGTTACATTAGTAGGAGGGAGTCATTTTCCGACGACCAGGTAGAAAGCGTATGGTGCTCCATTCAAAATACTAAAGCAAAAACAATCTATGTGTGCGCATATTACAGACCACCAGATACCCATGTAAGCTCAATATTAGGACTTGAAAGTCAACGCAGTAAGTTAACCACTCAAAAGAACGACTGTCATATTATAATCGGTGGGGATTTCAATCTCCCGTCCATAGACTGGGACACTTACAGTTTAATCACTGGGGGGAAAGACAAAGACCTTTGTGAGTCACTCCTGTATACATTCACATCTCACTCACTACATCAATTAGTCACTGCTCCAACTAGAGGGAAAAATACACTTGATCATTTAGCGACAAATATTCCACACATGATTGTAAACATAGGTACGGAATAAGCGACCAAAGATAGTTAAAGCTAATTTTTCCGTGAGCATGATCAAGAAACATAATCCACAAAGAAAAATCTACTTGTTTAATAAGGCTGACTACGAAGGTATGAAACGAGAGTTGCAAAAGTCATTTACTAATTTTCAAAAAATAAGTATCAACAGTAACACTGAGGTTTTGTGGAATACTTTCCTCAACGTTACACGATCAGTAGTTAGCAAATACATACCAAGTAAATACTGGGAGAACAATTGAACGATAATCCCAAGGCATTTTGGTCGTATGTAAGGAAATAAATCAACAGTACACACGCTTAAGAATATCAAAGGGGAAAAGCTAACCAACAGTCTACAAAAAGCCAATTCGTTAAACTCATTCTTCAAAAGCATTTTCAGTACTTATACACCACATCTTTTCGATCCGAAGTCAGTTCGTTCCCAAACATGTATGCCTGAAATTATTATAAATGTTCGCGGCATAGAACATATCAAAAAATCTAAATTTCGCGGCTAAAAAATATCAACCCCGACAAATCCCCCGGTGCAGATCAAATACCTGCTCGCGTATATAAAACATACGTATAAAAAATCAGACATAGCGCCTTACTTAGAATTAATATTTACCAAATCTTTAGTAGATCACGAAGTGCCTAAGGACTGGAGAGTAGCAAATGTCAAACCTATATTCAAAAGCGGCGACAGGGAAGACCCTAGTAACTATAGGCCTATTTCTCTCACATCCATTTCCTGTAAGGTATTTGAACACATAATCCATTATGAGTCATTTAGCTAGGGAGGAATTATTAATAAAAAACCAACACGGATTTCGAAAGGGTAGATCTTGCGAAACCCAATTGGCCCTCTTCGTTCATGACATCTTGCTCTCGGGTGAAAATAATGTTCAAGTTGACGTGATATTCCTCGATTTCAAGAAAGCTTTCGATAAGGTACCTCACGTTAAGTTGCTCTCAAAACTAGAAGCATATGGAATAGATAAAAACATTACTAGTTGGATTAATCAATTCTTACATGGGTGGGAACAAAGGGTTGTCATAGACGGTATCATGTCAAACAAAGTTAGCGTTACATCGGGTGTTCCTCAGGGAAGTGTAATTGGCCCACTTTTATTTCTCTTGTACATAAATGATATTAGCAAGGTCGTTAAAAGTAAGCTTAGACTCTTCGCAGACGACGTGGTTGCGACAATTGCGAAGATAGCGACTCGTTAACAATCGACCTACTTGCTATTCATGCTTGGTGCGAAAAGTGGCAGATGGAACTAAACATAAAAAAGTGCGTAGCAGT